>PVHP010028994.1:0-22708 GCA_004024765.1 Zapus hudsonius
TGAGCAGGGTGATCCTGAAGCAGCTCTAAGCACTTGGAATATTTTGGGTCCCCTAAAAGCTCCGAGAATGCATTAACTGTCATTAGCATTGCTAATGTTAACAGGGAGTTTTAAAATTTGCATAAGAGCATTTGAACATTATCTGCAACTTCTCATGTATTGAAGAAGATGAGATGAAAAGGCTTTGTGACTGGTTTCAGAAGGGGGCGTCATATCTGTAATAATTAGTATTTCCTAGAGATCTAACAAAGTGAACTCTAAATAATCAAACCCAAAAATAAACCTTAGAGAAAATGCCGAATTCCTTCTTAATAACCCCGCTCAACAATGAAAGATGTGTCGTTGACCCTAATTCTACCCTCAGAAGCACTTTTTGGTGAATCAAATTGAAAATGGGATCGTTACACCAAGAAAGTAAAATTATTTGGAGGTCTTTTGCTACTAAAAAGCATACTTCAGATGAGTGTGAAAAGAAAAAAAGTTAGGTTATGACATTATCAGAATTAAAATAAGTGTTTTCTCCTACCTTAAGATAAAAGAAGACACACACACACACACACACACACACACACACACACACACACACACTTCCCTCTTGATTTCCTTTATCTGTTCTCTACTGATGACCCATGGGGTCTCCCAACAGTCTTGGCTCCCCCACCACACGAAGCCAGGACAGTGGGTCCCATGATTTTTTTTCCTGAAAATTTTATCACTTCTATTAGGGATATTATGTAAACATTTATGCACATATTTTAATTTTGCCTACAATTTTTTCTCATGTAACCTAGATTGACTATGAACTCAACGATAACTTGAGATAACTTGAACTTCTGATCCTCCTGCCTCTCCCTCCTCCGTGCTGGCTAACAGGTATATATTACCATGCTCAGTTTATGCAGTGGTGGGGATTGAACTCAGGGCTATCTTCATGCTAGGCAAACACTCTACCCACTGGGCTACGTCCCCAGCCCTATTTTTTCCTATTTATTTTTAATTTGATATAATACAATGGTACATTCTATATTCTGTCTAGCCTGCTTTCCCGCTTCACTTTGACGATGTCTCCAAGTTTTATTTTGTTTTTGAGTTTGCGAAGCCATTCATCTGTGCTACACTACACTCCTCCACTACCTAATAAACCCTACGCGTTCACACATCCTGCTGGTCATGGACATTCGGTTTGTGCCAGATCAAGATTACTACAAGGATTCTTATACGTCTCTTGGGGGCATATCTGCCTGAAACTTTCCCAGTGGCTCTACATAGGATATGTGGGGCCTTAACCTCAGCAGCTAATGTGACAATGGTCTCAAAGTTTTAATTGCTCACCTACCACCTGTGCACAGGGTTCCGACTGTCAGACGCATGTGCCAAAATTAATGTTTGAAATCTTTTTCAAATTTGTGTTGGGTTTTTCTCATCTGGATTTCCATTTCTCTGGCTGTGCTGACATAATTGAGTTGCTTAATGTGTTTTTGTAATGTTACATCAGTCCAGGGCAATATTCTCTACACATTCAGGGAGCAGACTGGGGTGGTGGGACAGTGAGTGAGCACAGAACTACTCTCCTCTAGCGTTCTAGTGTTTTCTACAGAGTACAGATGGGTCCTAGTGACAGAACTTCCCCCAGGGCTCATAGAAACATAGGTAGATGAATAGCACGGTGACTCCTCGCTGTCAGCCTGATTGCATTTGGATATATGGAACCAAGCATCTCCATGAGGGTGTTTCCAGGGAGATTCAACTGAGAAGGAGAGACCCATCCCATGGGCTACAATCCCAGACTGAATCAAGGAAGCCAGTTGAGCACCAGCATTATTCTTGCTGCTTCTTGACCACAGATAGCCATGTGACTGCTGCTCTAGCCAGGACCACTGTCCCTGCCATGTGAGCTGTGTCCCCTCCAACTATGAGCTGAGATAAACCCCGCCTTCCTTGACAGCTTTTATTCCTTGTCACCACCACCATGAAAGCCATTTCCTGCTCCAGAGTTCCTTTCTCTTCCCCATAGAAGATCCAGACTCCGGGAGAGTGTCAACAGCGGCAGAAGGTCCCTGATGCTGTGAGGACACTGCCCTCCACAGTGTCTCCATCCTCAGTGCTCACCTCTGTGGTGGGACAGAAGCTGCAAGAAGGAGAGTGCCTCTGCTCTCTGCTCTCTGATGTCTCCTGCTGTGTCACCCCTCAGCCTCAAGAACAAAACAGCCTCTGCCCTGCCAACCAATCGGTTGCTCCCAGGAGACAGATCCATAGACTACAACACTGCTGAATGCAGGCTATTAATATAATTAGGCTTGAGACCAGAATAGGGGCTCTTTAAAATATATGTACAATTGACACAATTAGAGGAAGAATAGCAAAGCCATCCTCTGACAAAGTTTGCTCAAGCTTTTACTTAGTCTCCTGAGCAGAAAGTTTTGGGCAAAACCATACTGAGTTTAGCATTTAACCACACAATCTTTGAGTTTGATTTTCTGCTATAGATAATTATGGGTTATATATTTATATAGATATGCTTCTTTGAGACAGGGTCTCCTGTAGTCCAGGATAGCCTTGAACTCACTATGTAACCAAGAATGGACTTGAGCTGATCCTCCTGCATCTACCTCCTGAGTGCTAGGATTATAGAAATGAGTCATCACAGCAGGTTAGTATAGGAGTGAGCCACCAGATCAGGTTAGTATAGGAGTGACCATCACAGCAGGTTAGTATAGGAGTGACCACCACAGCAGGTTAGTATAGGAGTGACCACCACAGCAGGTTAGTATAGGAGTGACCATCACAGCAGGTTAGTATAAGGAGTCAGCCACCACAGCAGGTTAGTATAGGAGTGACCACCATAGCAGGTTAGTATAGGAGTGACCACCACAGCAGGTTAGTATAGGAGTGAGTCACCAGACCAGGTTTCTTTGGTGCTGGGATGGAATTCAGGACCTCATGCCCACTAGGCAAGCACTCTACCCGTCCCCAGCCCCCAGGTAACTTTCTGAAACATTAATACATTTTCTTTTGCCTTAGCACAGAAAATCCAGAACACAGTGAAATCACTTTGTAAAAATGAAAGAATGTTGGTCTTTAAGCTTGAAGGATAGCATTCATTTCTCACTTCCCCAAATACACAATATAAAGGTATAGAAAACTTAAATGGATATGTCCCAAGGCAAGACCAACCCCAGAAATTGCACAATTGGGCTGTCCATTAGGTTTCCTTGGGTTCCAAGCTGGGCAGTTTCAGAGGGAGGGTTACTTCTTCTTTCTTATCTAGTCAGAGTTATAACATGAGAGCTGCTTCATAAGATGACTCCTAACCTGGGGGGGGGATAAGAAGGGAGAGAAGGGTGTCTTCCCTGTCAACTACAACAGCACTGAAGACAGTGTGCCCACCCCAGTGTCTCTGTCTCCCCGGGGCCATGCCCACAAATCTCATTCAGTGAAGCTGGTACCCTGGCAGCCAGCCCTGAGAGCCAGCAGGTGCCCTTTGACTTCCACAGATGAGTAACACTGCATTGGAGAAGGCACATCCTTGGCAACCCTGACTTATGGCAGTGTCCCTATTTCTAGGTGACAGCCGGAAAGTCACGCAATCAAAGCGATGGAGTCCACTACAGCTCTTTCTCAGCTGATCTGAGCTAGCCCGAACCACTTACACCCGTGGATATATGGGTATCGTGTGGGCGTGAGGATGGAGGGGTGTGTGCAGCATTCACACACACAGCCTTGTGGGGGTCACAGCTATGGAGGGTCGACTGTGTAACTCTGCTGGGACATACATCAATCAGTGCGGTGGTAGTTTGAATAATGTCCCCCCAAAGAATTAAGGATTTATTAAAACTATTGTCTCCAGGCTTCTGGCTGGAAGAAGTGCCACTTTGGCCTAGCCTCCTGGGGACTGGCCCTTTCTAATTCGGATGTAAAATACAAAAGATAGATTTGCAAAAGAAGAGCAGGAACCCTGACCTGGAGTTCTGCATTTTGTGAAACACAGTGTGTTACAGTGTGCTTGCTTGGTGCTGGTGGTGGGCTTCTGTCTCTGTCTCTGCTTGGATCTGCGAAAGGGGGCCAGACTTTCCTTAACTTTTTCCCCTGGATCTGTTCAATAAATATTTTCCTCCCATAATCATGCGTGGTTTGAAGATTCATCCCAGCGGCATGTGTCTGACTACAAGTGCCATCTCTATTCTCCATTTTCAGACAGTGGCATAGGAGAGAAAAGACTGAAGTGACCTCAGTAATCTTGTCATCTCCCCACATTTTACACATGGGACACTGAGGTCCAAAGGGCTGACTACAAAAGCCACTCAGGGTCATAAAAAATTCCAGAACCTCTCTTACTGGCCCGCTGTCAATCGTGTCTCATTTGTTCCATTTGACTTGCAATGAATTTTCAGGTAGACCACAGAGAAGTTAAGAGGCCACCCGTGAAAAGGACGGCTCGTTTCTGGGCACACAAAAAGACAGGGACATTTGAGTGTCTTCAAATGTTCTTGCTTTCCCATTCCCAGCTACAACGGAATAAAAAATAAAAATATAGGGCTGGAGAGATGGCTCAGCGGTGAAGGCACTTGCCTCCAGTGCCTAAGGCCCTGGGTTCAATTCCCCAGGACCCACATAAGCCAGACCCACAAAGTGATGGCCTTGGTGCTCTCTCTCTCTCTCTCTCTCTCTCTCTCTCTCTCTCTCTCTCTCTGTATCTCTCTACTTGAAAATGAATAAATAAAATATTTAAAAAAAATAAAAAAATAAAAAAAAATATAAATAAAAAACCTCAAATGAAAAGGATGCTAGAAGAAGGACCCTGGAAGTTTTCACCATGAAAGAATGTTAAATGTTTGAGGAGATAGCTGTGTTTAATTTACTTTAAATATTACACAAGATATACCCATATGGAAACATTATAGGATATCCTATTTATGTCCACAAGTTTTAAATTGTGATGTATCTGTTAATATAAAGAAATAAAATCCCTTGGTCCCTTTCCTCAGCATGCATTCCCAGAGGCCCCCTCCTCTTCTGCATGCACAGTTCCCTCCTCTCTCTCCTTATTCTGTCTTCTTTCTTTCTCTCTCCATGGATTCTGCTTCCTCCACAACCCCGAAGCCAGGCTTTATTGTACATTTTCCAAAAGGCATCCGTCAATACTTTGATTATTTCCTTAGGCCTTGATGGTAAGGCTTATTTAAAACATTTGCCTCTCACTAGGTGTTCCTGGATCCTGGTAGGAGGAAGAAACAACATGAACCCTGTGGATACCAAGTGGAATAAGGGTAACTGACTCGTGCTGGGGAATGATGGAGCCAGGGCGCTGGGTGGGGAAGGGCATGGGGCTGAAAGCATCCTTTCTTCATCAGTGAATCTCAACTCACCAGTGCACAGAAGCCCCTGAGTTTCTTCCAGCTGGTTCTATAATCCAGCCATAGCTAAACCCACTGCCCAAGGTGAGTTTTCAAAGCACATACATCTTGAGTAGATTTTCTCCCCTCCTCCCCTGCCCGTGTCGAATTCAGCCACACGATGCTGGGATGAATCTGAAAACCAGGCAGTTTGGGGAGGAAAAGATTTATTAAATTAACAGATCCAGGGGAAGTTCAATAATGAAAGGTTGGCCCCCCTTTCACAGATCCAAACCGAGAGAGAGAGAGAGAGAGAGAGAGAGAGAGAGAGAGAGAGAGAGAGAGAGAGAGAGAGACTCAGCACCAGTAGCTCTAACAAGCACAATCTCACTACCAAACAGCAGGACTGCCAGACTTGAGCTGTAGCTGCTCTTTGCATATCTATAACTGGAATTTTACATCCACCTTAGAAATACCCTAGGAGGCCAGGCTAAGGTGATACCTCCTCCAGCCAGGAGGCTGGAGACAAATCTTTAATACACCTTTGAATCTATTGGGGGGGGGGCGGCATTCAGTCAAACTACCACACCCCGGGAAGCCACGATAATGAAAGGACTTGCCTTGTTTGTATTCAGCAAGTACACAGGACCCAGAAGGTCTGGGGCACACTCCCAAATTCCTCAACTTGATCTTGTTAATCAAATAATATAGCTTCTAGAATCAAAAGAGTTCACAAGATTCTCCTATATTATTTTTTTTCTTTTTTTTCTCCTATATTATTATACAGTTTATTTGAAATTATTAAAAGGAAAGCATTTGCCCTGAGTAAATTAACCTACCTCTCCAGATGAACAAATCATGGAGGCCTAGCTATTTACTCCCTAACCTGGGCATATGCTTCTACTCTATTATAATGAAACACTGTGTGGGGGTGCATTCTGGGGTTAGCTGATTGGTTGGCATTTGAAGGAGCTCTTCTTCTTAAAGGAATGAAATACACAAGTCAAAGCCCAAGTTTCTCTTAGGTGCCCAGTCTATGATCAGCCATGTTCAGGAAAGACCATCTGTGAGTTCAGTTAGCAGATTCCCCCAGCACAGTGCTTGCTGGGAGAAGGGTTGTCAAAGCAGTGAATAATCTATGGTAGTATTTCCAAATGCACCTCACCTCTTTGTAGTAACAGAGAGAGTTCAAAGAGCAGAGGATGAGCAGTTAGAGAGTGATGTGTTTACTGACCAGGGTAGGTTTTATAAAGTGGGAGGTGGCTGTGGGATAGGAAGGCACCAATTTGGTAGATTTATATGTTCAAACACAGAGGCAGAGGCTGCAGGAACCAGAGACACTCCCAGCGCTCCAGGGACCAGCAGCTGAGCTCTCTCTCAACGAAGCTCCCTTCATGGCATTTAATAAAACATCTTGAGCTGACTCACTGCTTCTGGCTTCAAGAATTTCTTCCTTTGCCTATATTTTACTGGTGATTAGGGTGTTTAAGGTCTTCCCCGTCCTAGGAAACAATAACATGGTCTACTCTCTGGCCATCCCTCTGTGCTGACAGAGGCAATTGGTATTTCAAGGTGTCCTAGTCAGCCACGTGTGCTTCGGGGAGCTGGGATGAACCTCCAGACCAGGAACAGTTATGGGAACAAAGGGTTTATTGAAGCTACAGATCCAGGGGAAGTTCCATAATGGTGAAAGAGGCTGGCCGCCTTTCACAGGTTCAAGCAGAGAGAGAAAAACCATCACCAGCACCACACACACCAGCACAACAGATGGGGGGAGGATGGGGATGATTTCTTTCCCCTTGATATAACCTCAGGGTGGGGTCTTGCATCCCTTTCCCAGAATTGTTGACTTCCTGAGTCTCTGGAATTTCCTTCCTGCACTGCCCTCCCAGGAAGGGATGTTTGTTTCTAGCTCCCCTGAGCTTCCTTATATCCTGCCTCCTACTGAGAGGCTGCCTTCCTGTGAACATCTTCAGAGACCCACCCAAGAATAACTGTCACACTTCTACCCAGATTTTAAGGAGGGGTGCTGAGGAGCTAGGAAGCAGAGAAATAATAGCCATGAGGGCATAAGGGAGGCCTTTCCGAAATTGGATGCCCTTAAAGTAATCCTTGAAAACCCCATTTTCAGAAGGCAAGTTCCCTGAAAACGCCATAGTGAACCGTTCACTTTTATAGCCAGCATCCGGGGTAAGTGCTTGTTGTACAAGCATGAGGACCTCAGTTCAGGTCCCTGGTACCCACGGAAAATGCCAGGTGCGTTGGTGAGTACCTGGAATTCAAGCCTTGGGGAGGTGGAGACAGGAGGATCTCTGACCAGCTGGTCTAGCTGAATCTCTAAACTCTGGGTTCAGTGAGACACCATGTCTCCAAAAATAAGGTAGAGAGCAATTAGGAGAGATACCTGATGTAAACTTCTGGTCTCCACAAGCAAATATAAGTGTGTACATGCACCCTGCCCATATACACATTTGCCTACATGCATCTCACACACACACACACACACACACACACAGACACACACACACACAGAGAGAGAGAGAGAGAGAGAGAGAGGCGGAGGAGGAGGGAGAGAGGGGGAGAAGGAAGGAAGGCAAAAGAAAGAGGGAAAGGAAGAGGAGTAATAGTGTCTCTAAGCACTCGGTTTAGGCAGCTCCAAAGACACTTCCCCTAAAGACCCCTCCCCTTGAGTGAGAGGTGTCTCTAGCCAGAGCCCAAACCTAGATGCAAAAACTGATTCGTCAGTTATAGACCAATCAGCTGTCTCTCTGACTTACCTGGGGGAACTCTTAAAAACCTTCGCTAAAACAAAGGCCAGTCTCTTCTTCACATGGCAGGCCAGAGCAGAAGGACCTCTGAAATTCCAGAGTTTGGGTAAGGCACCATTAGGCTGTGGTGGTGGTGGGGTGCTCGGGGTTCTTTCCCACATGAACCTTTCCTTCTCAGGATGGGAGCCCTCTGATATCTTTCCTCCTTCTGTTTGTTTGACTAACCAGAAGAGATTTTGCTAAACCCTCTCCCACGTTTTCTCCCCACACTGGTGGCTGGAGAACTCTGTAACTCCCCATGTTCCCTTAAATAATAAAGTCTCCCACTATACCGTAATATCTTGTTGTCTATGATTTTAATTCTTTTTAAAAATATTTTATTTATTCATTTTCAAACAGAGAGAGAGAGCGAGCGAGAGAGAGAGCGAGCGAGTACACCAGGGCCACCACCTTGTGGGTGTGGCTTATGTGGGACCTGGGGAATTGAACCCATGGCCTTAGCCTTAGGCACTAGAGGCAAGTGCCTTAACCCCTGAGCCATCTCTCCAACCCTATGATTTTAATTCTTTAACTTTGTAGACAAGAATCCGGATAGTCCTTAATTTTTGAGGTGCATTGAGATTTCTGAGCTGGGCATTATCTAAATTCTAACCCCCAGTACACCCCGTTAGAGAACCACTCCAGTAAAGGCTTCACCCCTAAAATTCATCTCCCTGCATGGAACTTGTTTCTAAGGAGGGCTCCAGGGAAGACGGTGAAGTTCCATAAGACCCTATAACATGCCTACGAGCCTTAAAGAGCTATAGGTAGACCACCCCAGGGACAGCAGCCTGCAGGACCACTGAAGCTTGAGAAGCCCATGAGTGGCATGGAGAACAGCCTCACCTCAGGCAGTTCAGCCAGCACAGAAGGGAAGTCGGAACTGTTAGAGGTGCTGACCTGTGCTATCACAGATACACCAGTGTAGACTCGGGTCCAAAGAGTAGATTTCCTAAGGCTTCCCTTTAAACCCGTCACCTGTAAGCCACAGGCTTCACAGGAATCTCCAGGATTTGCAGACCTCTGTCACCCATGTCTAATTCCTTGGTCCCCTCTGCTAATGTTCTGGGTATCAAAGGCATGACCATACCTCACTCAATTGCCACAAGCTTGAAGAATCAATCACCAGTCAGAAATAAATTTCTAAAGCAGTGTGTGGGGAATGGAATACATATCAAGACTTCATAGACTTTAGGCTAAGCAGTGTGACATAGGCAGGGCAAGCCTGGAAATTGCTGCTCCTTGTAGGTACCAAGGATTATAGTCTGGCCCCAGACTTCTGCCTTGAGCTAACTTGTAGCAAACAACTCAATCTCAGGGAAAAACTCATATGGACAGAGTCAGGGACTTAGCACATAGAACAATATCCTTCAGATACTAAAATTTTCTACTGCTTCTAGAACTTACTACAAGGGAGATAGCTCTGCAAATAAGTCGAAACTCAACACTTGGGAGACAAGTTTGTACCTGCATTGCAAGTTGTAGAGTTTATGAAAGTACTATGATTTATTTATGTCCCTTGAGAAGGGAAAAATCTCAATTTCTCAGTGAATTACACAGCAGACTGAACAATTAGTCCATGAGTTCTCAGAATATTAAGTTTATGAAACAGACTTCTTTGGAATTCAAAAGGAAGCTGCGAATAGATTCCTCTGATGACATTTCTCATACACGTCCATGAGCACGAAACAAGACCGGTGGGTACAAAACTACACATATCTTCTCTTAATCAAAGAACTATAATCAGAAACAAACTTCTAAAGCAATGTGCGGGGAGTACAATGCACATCAAGATTTTACAAGCATAGATTTTTTTAATGAAGCAGTGCGGTGTGGACAGGGCAACCCGGGGTGTTACTGTCCTGTGATTGTAAGACTCCCTAAAACACATGCTCTACAAACTCAGGACAGCCATGTGAACACACGTGGGAGGAGACTGGCAGAAGACACAAGCCACGTGCAGTGCCTGGCTGTAACTGGATTTGGTATTCCCACAATCGCTGGGCAGGACCAAATCCTTGCCTGCCTCTCCACACCCACCTCAGCACCACACTCCAGCATGAGCAGCTCTGAGCACACAGAACTGAGACCTAGCCTGTCTGTCTCTCGTGCACACAGCGTGGCATGCTCTGCGACATGCAGAGTGGTGAATATTAAAAATCACCTGCGTTCCAATCCTGCTGGCATTGCCAAGCACTGCCAGTCACTCAGCCCAGAAGAGGCCGTGCTGAGCAAGTCTTCCAAAGTGGCAGATGAAAACAAGACATCACCAAGCTCCCAAGTCATGAGTCAAGTGTGCAATGATCACACGCTTCAAGCCACACAGATTTAGACACGAAATTTTCAGTAAGTCACCAGCCAGACCACAGGCTCCTCTTTACCAACTCAAGAACTGAAAGAAAATCTGACAGTGGAGTAAGTTCATATCGCAGTTTGCTCTTGGCCCAACAGATGGCTGCTTCAGGACTACTGGCTACAGAATTCTCTGGGCTCAGTTCGGTTTCCTCTGATGACATTTGCTGACATTAACCACAGGGGACAGCATACAGTGGGTAGGTATCACGTGGGCCACCTAGATGCAAAGGTACGTGCTTAGCAACCCTTTCATGCTTCAGAGGGGAGAGAAGGCTTTAAAAGCGATGGATAAAAACACACCATCCTGATGCCGCTGTGTCCTAGTACAGCATGTAAGTTAAGAGTACAAACTCTTATTTCCTGACAGGCTTATGCAATCGCTAATAACATGTTAGTGATCATGTTCTAATCTGAATTCTTACCTTAAGGTACAGTCCGAAATGCGTAGGTTCTCCTAGTGCATTATGGCATGGTATAAGAAGGGATTATGGATCTGGGTGGGCATTGCATTATGGGCGTACTTCACCCACCTCTTGCACCTGCTTAGACCAAAAAAATTCTGCTGAATAGCACTGGTTAACAAGAAGGTGGAAGGGATTAGGAAAACAGATGTATTTCCACAAATGAGCAACTAAGGGAGCTAAGACCCTCCAGACTGAAGAGGCTTTTGAGAGCAGGCTTGTACCATGGGGCTTCATCTACGGAGCTCTTGCCCCCACGGAAAGTCTGTGCTGAATACAGCAGGATGTATGTGGTGAGCTAATTCCACAGGTTCCTCTAGGCCTGGCAACAGGTACCTTGCTGTGGGTGTGGTTAGCCAGCTTGGGGAGTTTTTTCAATCAAAACAAAGTCTCTCATTTCTTGTCTTTCTGTTTAAAGGGAGACCTCAAAATGGGCCACTAAATGCTCTCTCTAACCCTCTCTTCCTCCTGCATGCCCCAATCCCACCCACTTTTGTAAACAACTGTTGGCATTGCCTGACAGAAGTCTTAAATTTCCTTCTGATCCTTCCAAAGTAGCATAGCAATCTTGGGCCCCTGGCCCCACATGAAAGTAACAGCCAACAGGGCAATGCCAGGGCCTCATCCCACACCAACAGCTCAAGGGTTAAGATATCACCCAAGTAAATACACTCACAATTTCCACCCAACAAGATGGCAACCTTCCTGTGGCACAGATTCCTGTACTCTGACCTCCTGCACCCCTGCTCCAGGCCACTGTCACCACCTGCAGAGCTCCCTGATAAAGCCCTACCCTGGATCCTCCAGTTATCAAAGTTGCCCAAGCCAAGATGTCTCTTGGCCTGCAGCCCTGAACCTCAGGGAGTATCTCAAAGGTGCCTCCAACCAAACACACACACTCACCCTTGAGAAGCATGTGCCCTCTTTCTCCCCCTCCCCCGACCTTTGGAAGCAGTAGTCTTTCCCAAACCTGGGGAGCAGGGCTCCACCCTTTGGGCAGCCTTGGATTGGTCCAGGGCAGAGCCACCTGCACCACCAAGTGGACCAGGGCTGCAAACCCCAACAGGTCTCCTCCCCCCCCCCACCCCCAGACTGACACCTAGGGACCAGCACAGGCACTTCCCTGGCTGAAGTGAATATCTCTTCATGTGCCCCAGAGCAAACCCAGGGTTCTGCTTGGAACTCCCCCAGACGCAGCTGCAGCTCAGCCAGGCACCCCAAGACACAAAGCCACATGTCCAAAGGAGTGCCACTGGGAAGCCACCAAGTTCTCATTTGAAAATCAATGCCAATACCGGACCCTCTGCACCCATGGTTTCTGATGGGAAGTCTGGGAGGCACTTCCCCGCGCGAGGACACCAACTGGGTTCCTGTCATTCTCGGGAATTTGGGACGGAGGTCTGCCCTCTCTGTGGTCGCCCGCCCGCGGCAGGGCACTCACCATCATGTTGCCCTGCATTTTCGCGGTCTTGATCATCGTCTTTTCCTTCATCTCGTCTCAAGTCCGATCCCGACTTCTGGTCCAGGGAAGAGTAAGTTAATCCATTGTCCTGACGAGGACCAGAGTGGAGACTGGACTGGGTGGGGATGGCGTTTTGAAGCAAAAACAATTCTCCCCGGTCAGGTCCTGGCTCTCACCTCGGTTGTCCCTGCCCCTCAGGGCTCCCGGCAGATCCCACCGCTGTCCACCGGGTCCAGGAGCCAAGGGGAATCTGGAGCCCGGCGCTGGGGGTGCGGCTTGGAGCACAAAGCGGGGATCCGCGGAGGAGGCTGCGAGCAGACGGTGTGCGTGTCCCCGAGCCAGCCGTCAACACACTGCGAGCGACAGCGGCGCGGCACGCGCGGGGCGCACGCGGGGACACTGGGCGGGGACCTCAGGCTGGCCGCCTGGCTCAGCCGTCACTGCTGGCCCCTAGGGGCGGGGGCCGGCCGGGCGGCGATGCAATGTGCACGGGTGTGTGTGCGCGTGTGTATGCGCGTGTGCCTGCGCGCCTGTGTGGCTGTGCGTGCGTGTCTGCGCGCGTGTATCCACACGCGCTGGGGCTCGGCCTGAGCGGAGCAGGACCTGGAGGGACGCCCAGGCAGCGGCGAGGATGGTGGGGGGCGCTTGGAGACGCCCCCCTTCTGGGTTGGCGTTCCCCGGGCCGCGGGCAGGGTTGCGCGCTACGGTGATCGCCGCGGGAGGAGCCGCCTGCTTCCCCGCGTGGAGCCCATGGGAAGCCCCCGTGGATCCGCCGCGACCACCGGGACCGAGGACGAAGCGCGGGGTGAGGGCCGGGAGGCTGCGCGCGTCCGCCGCGCATCTACCCGCGGAGAGGGAAGCGGGAGGAGCCGGTGCGGTATGGCAGCTCGTCGGCACCGACGCCTGGGGTAACTGTGGGACCCCGCTGCGTCCCCGTGGCCGCGCTGGGTCCGCCGGGCAGAGCCCTGGCCAGGGGCGCAGCGCCCGATCCCGGCCCGGCTCGCGCTGCCCACGGCGCTGCCCTTGGCCTCCGCCCAGCCTCTGAGCCTTTGTTCCTCCGCTCGCTCCTCCCGCCCCGGGACCCGATCCCACCCGCGGGCCAGCGCCCAGCGAGGGCTCAGACCCCGCCGATGTCCCCCAATCTCTGCCCCCAAAGGCCACCCCTGGGTTTCCCTGTCTCCGCCCCTGGGATCATTCACAACCGCGGCTCTGCTCCGTGGGGGACAACGTGGAGACGCGCGCTCCCGAGAGCGTGCGTGCCAATGCCTGGAAGATTCTTTCACAGACTGACCCAGGCCGCCCCAAACACCAGGCGTGGAGCTTCTCCAGCCCACAGACGACTAGGGCTTCAACTCACGCGGGTGGCGGGGCGTGGATACGTGCGCCCTCACCTGCCAGGGAGGGGCAATGACAGGAGCAGACCTGGTAGGACTTGGGAAACCTATCTATCCTTTTTTATTATGATAGTTGTTTTTTATTTTTACAGTCATAAAGGCTCTTCCCTGAGAAAAGTAATCTGAGGCTGATTTCGGACTGAAGCAGATGGTGCCCAATGCTGACACGATTAAATATTATATATGTGTAATATATAGGGTGCTCAGTATATACTGTATGGAAGGATTAAGCATGCACTCTCCAGCACACGTCATACACATCTGCAAATAAATAAATAAATAAATAAATAAATAAATAAATAAATAAATAAATAAATAAATAAATAAATAAATAAATAAAATACGGTTTGTGGACTGCCTAGAAAGTGGTTAGTATGGTAGTTCTAAAACCACCTCCTGCTGTTAGAGTCTCTTAGTTTCTTCTAGCTGCTGTAACAAAATACCCCAAAATGAGTGACTTTAAAATGACAGAGATGTATTACTAACAGTGGCAAGGACTGGGAATAAGGCCCCTCAGATCTCCTATGTGGTTAGGAGTCTTTTCTAGGTCCCACACAAAACCCTGGGACATCCTCACATCTTTAGCAGACTTCTGCAAGGTCTCTGTGAGGGGACAAAGGTCTCTGTGAAGGGACAAATCCCAGTCTCAAGGGTTTCCTTTCATGACTTCACCATGTCCTGAAGTCCCCCGCCTCATCCCATGTCCTCATGGATTGAGCATAAGAATTTGGGGTGGGCACAAACATTAGGTCATAAGGACGGTAGAAAGGAATACCCAAGCCCTTGAACTCCAAAGACCCAGCCCAGATCTCACAGTAAACACCGCCATATTAGGGGACCTATGGTGTTTTTAAAGCAGAATTTAAATGGTTCCTTTGCTTCTTTCTTGGACATAGCATGAATTCATCTGGAGTCTGTCTCTGCCCCACCCAGACCAGGACACAGGCTGTGAAGCCTACACTACCCTCAAGCATCTCAAAGATGGGTCTGCAGCTGGCCCCCACCTGCTTGTTGTTGCCCACCCTTCATGACAGGGGAGGAAAGGGGAGGATCAAGGCAATAGGATATTTCTCATTTTGTCATGTTTATAGCTTTCTTTATATTATCTCTGGAAACAGAAAGTGGAATAATATAGACTAAAGCGTTATGTTAAAAAATATGTAACTCTTTTAGGAGACTACTTGTTCTCCCCTAAGAGTCCCAAGCCATGAGCCCCCCTCACTCATGCCCCCCCATTGCCTGGGATCCTTGTCAACCCAATTATGTCCTTCTGCCCTTTGTCAAGAGCCTTCAGAAAGACTAGGCTCAGAGGCAGGCTTAAGGAGGGACGCTGAAGGGAAAAAGAGCTAGCAGGTTCTGAGCTGTCAGTCCAGGGTTCTGCTTACTCACTCCCTGAAACTCATCTGCTTGAGCCATTGCCTTGGGGGATTCTGGGAGAAGTGGTGAGGATAAGCAGGACTCCCTGAGAAAGAGGGCAAGGGAACATGAAGAAATACGCTTCAAGGAGGATTGCTCTGAGTTTTCATAGTGTTTTAGATAATACATTTTATGAGACAATCAGCCAGGAAATAATGGCCTTCAGAACCTCTCTTCCCATCCAATCACAAAGTGGCGTTTCTCTGCACTGTTGTATTCAGAACCAGGGATGCTGTTTTGATCCCTGCTCAGTCTGTTTTCTGTTGCTAGAACCGAGTGCTTACCAAGGGCACTTGTGAACAGTTCTTATTCAGCTCATGGTGCAATTTGGCAAGTTCACTCTGCAGAGTCCACAGGTGGTTCAGGGCTAAACACAGTAAGACAGACGCAGCGTGCTGGCCTTGGCGTCCCTTCCTCTTCACCAGTGTCATCATGGGGCCCACTCTCATGACCACCTGATCACCTCCAAAAGACCTCACCTGGTTGGTTCCAGCTTGCAATACTCCCAACAGTGGTTCACTCTCAGCATGAGCTCTGGTTCAAATGCTCAAATCTCAGCAGTCACAAGGGAGGTGCTTCGTTATACTCAGGCTGTGACTCTCCTCTCTCCAGATTTTATATCCCTGGTTTTCTTCACCACTTGCAAGAAGCGCATGTGTATCTGGAGACGTTTGCCATGGCATCGCTGTGTTTGGGCTCAGAGAACATGCAGCATGTTGCGTAATTGTGAGATGCTTGACTTCGCATCCACACAGTTATCTGTCCGGCTCTGGCAGGCTCCCTGCAGACTGAGCAGTAGTGTAGCCATGAGTGTGTCTAAACTTCTGCTCCAGCCTTAATTTATGAGTTGCTGGCATTACTGTCTGCTTGACTGAAGCTGAGGCTTTGGGCAAAATGTTCATTTTCATATTTGAGAGCAAATGATATTAACAATGCAGAAAACAGAGTCCTCTGTAACAGTACTTTCTCTTGTTGCTTGGTTCTTACTCGAGTTTAACAGGAATATTTAACTGGGTGCTTTAGTTACTTTTCTATTGCTGGGACCTACTTACAGGCTCATGGTTTAAGGAGGGCACAGTCCATTAAGATGGGGAAAGCCTGGTGGCAGGAAAGCCAGGCTGCTTGCTGGATCTCAGCAGGCAGACAGGGAAGCAGAGACAGGCAGGAAGTTGGGTGCAGCTATATAACCCAGTGCCCAACTTCCTTCAGCTACAATTTCTGACTGTATTACAACTGTCCCAAAACAGGGCCACCAGCTGGAGACCAAACATGTACTGTGTGTGTGTGTGTGTGTGTGTGTGTGTGTGTGTAGGGGAGCTGGAGGGGGAGGGAGGAGGGTTGGATTTTACATCTGAACCCTAACCCTGGGTGAACTCCGCCATAAGAAAACCTGACAGGTGAAATTTCCAATTTCTTAAACAGAAAGTCAAAGTATTCCAGGCAAAGGACAGGACTATTCTTGTCACACACTACATTTTTGCAGATTAATTCATTACTGACTTTCTTTACAATGTGACCTTTCCTATTGCATTGAAAACATCATTCACTCTATATAATTTAACTAACTCATGAATTTTCAGAAAGTCATCCTCTGGGGAAAAAAAAAAGTGAGATTGATTAGCAGTGACTTTACCAAATGCACAAGCCAGCTGATAAGAGTTTGGAGAAGTGTGAAGCAAGTGGCCTTTTGTCTTCTTCCAACCCACTCAGAAATTAGAAAAATTAACTCAGAACACATGCGATGCTAATGAGATACGATGGAGTTGATGACGGAACCCTGTCCCAGGCTGAGAGGTCAGCGTCTGATGGGAGACATCCAATTAGTCGTATTTATCACAACAATCACAGTGCAGGTAGGATTCAGGGGAATAGATGAGAGTGTGAGTGGATTTTGGGGTAAAAAACAGGAAAAAAAGTCAAAAGCAAGAAGGACAGCTGAAATTAATCTCATATGACAATTATAAATCTTGCCATTGGGCACATGGAGCAGGGAGAAGGCAGCTTCTGTAGAAAGGATTGATTGATTGATTGAGTCATTGATTTACTTATTTATTTGAGGGGTGTGTGGGCCCACTAGGGTCTCTTGCCATTGCAAATGAACTATAAACACACGCACCACTTTGTGCATCTGGCTTTATGTGGGTACTTGAGGATGGAACCCAGGCCATCAGGCTTTGCATGCAAACACCTTTAACCGCTGAGCCATCTCCCCAGCCCAGAGGTTTTCAAGAGTTATAAATACAGAGATGTAGAAACAGGTGACAGAGTTTAGGAAAGAAACGCGGGGACCCATACACTGGAGTCCTGTGGGCCCATCCCAATGGGATTTCAATGCCAGATCCAAGTCCCCGAGGTGGATGGTGACAGCCATCTCCATGTTTACAGAGGGGCATGGTCTCTTCTCTGATCCACCCTCCAAAGTTGGAGAGGTGGGGGGAAGGCAAGGTGCTCAGGCAGCCCTGCACTAGCTGTGAGAGGTGGAAGAAATTTGGGGCACAATGGCAGGTAACAGGAAGGAGAGCCAAGACAGCTGTAGGTCACATGTACGTAGTAAGGCCAGCGTTGCCTCCCCTCACACTAAACATGCACCTCCGACATCCTCTGCCACCCTGTGCTGGTATTTAACACCACACCAGTGACAGTGCAACCTTAAAACGGCTCTGTTGGCCATTTAATTGACCATCGTTCTTATAGCTGGAATGACACTTTTAATAACTTACCACATTGGTCTGTCTTACAGCAAACTGAAGACGATGCTCCCACATGCTCCTCTGCATTTTTGTGCTCTTGTAACTTGACAGACAAGCAGCAGGTGAAGACTGCATGCTTCCCCAGCAAAGGAAACAGTGAATGAAGGCGCCCATGAGCCACCACCTGTCTTTTGTGAGGCTTTCGTTGAGAACTGACATTAGGACATTTTTAAACAAATGTCTTTCGAAAGCCCTGGAGCTTTGTTCTGCTGATGTAATTGGATCGGAGAACCATTGATTGGAGTCACAAATGACACTGGATTACAACAGACTCTTGAACTTGGGTATGTCTCACTTTGCCAGAGTAAGGTAACCATCAAAAGTATGGGGGCGGAAAGATTGTGAGAGCTGTGGTGGGGGAGATTATCAGAGGCATGGCACCCTTCAGTATCAACACACTTGGGTCAGGAGAACCTGGCTGAAGACTGGGCTATCCATGGTCCCCTACCACAGAGACTGATCCAGACGGCCCACAGAGGAGGATATCCAGCTGACTGGGGAGGGGGAGGGGGGCAATGAGGAATTGGGGATAACAACTCATTGTGGGCCCACTAAACAATGTAACTCTTTATGGACAATAAAAAATACTTTAAAATAAAAAAAAAGTATGACTTACACATTAATCTGTCTCCAGCCATGCTCACTTAACAGAGTTATTCCTAGGTTCACTGAAATCATGAACTTGTCCAAAGCAAGATCATGCTGATTGAATTGCTTGGACTTTGTTTATCTCTCAAGCCAGAGGATTTACTGTACAGGGGCGGAGCTCGGGTCTCTTTGCTCTCCTCAAGCTCATTTCAAATATTAGAAAGGTGTTCTGCACCCTACATGATGTAAGTGGAAGAGCAACAGACAGACCCTGAAGGATGGGTACATAGCACAGACCTGATCTTGATCCTCAGAAACCACAGGAAAAAATTCAATAAAAGTGAGCCAGGCGGGTTCTGCTGCAGCCCACCAAGGGCGCCCACGCAGCCACGGGCCCTTGCCGCCACGCCATCCTGGGGCTTCCTGGTCCCTGAGCTGCAGATGGAGGCATGGGAGCGCCTTGGAACCCCATAGACTAGTCTGGAACTCCAGCCCTGCCAGTTACTAGCCTGTGGCTTCCAGTTTGACAAGATGTACCAGATCCCACTGCCACTGGACCGGGATGGGACCTTGGTTCGGCTCCGCTTCACCATGGTGGCCCTGGTCACGGTCTGCTGCCCACTTGTCGCCTTCTTCTTCTGCATCCTCTGGTCCCTGCTCGTCCATTTCAAGAAGACAACATCTACACACGGTGGGGTGCCCAATTACCTGCCCTCGGTGAGCTCGGCCATCGGTGGGGAAGTGGCGCTTCTGCATTGGCCTGCATTCTGCACCTGAAGGCCTTCGCCTACTGGAACCACTCCCTCAGTCCCCATGTCCTGGCTACCGCCTGCTCTGCCATATCAACTTCAGCCTCAACGTCATCGAGAACCTTGCCCTGCTAGTGCTCACCTACGTCTCCTCGGAGGAGGACTTCACCATCCACGAAAATGCTTTCATTGTGTTGATGGGGCATCCCTCAGCTACATGCTCCTCACCTGCATTCTCTGGCGACTGACCAAGAAGCACACAGGAAGTCAGGAGGATCCCAAGTCCTACAGCTGGAAACAGTGGCTCTTCATCATCAACTTCGTCTCCTTCTTCTCTTTCGGCACAACTTGTACTGTGAGCCTGGAGTGTACACGATCTTTGCCATCCTGGAGTACACCGTTGTCCTAACCAACATGGCATTCCACATGACAGCCTGGTGGGACTTTGGGAACAAAGAGCTGCTCATAACTTCTCAGCCTGAGGAAAAAAGATTCTAAATCCTTTGATGTGGGAAGAGGCAACCTACTACCCTGAAACAAGAAACCACTCTGGCCTTTCCCATCTCCTTGTCCTCTCTGGGCCCTTCTGACGCTGGAGGTAGGGGGAGAAGGGCATAGGAGATGGCTGACTCCAGCACCGCTGGCTTCTCCCCAGCCCTCATCCAGGTTCAGGGGCCTTCAAGTGACATCACCATCAACTCAAGGACCCTAAGAAGCTGAGCTGGAAGGAAAGTTCCACCCCCTGGTGCTAAAAGAAAACAAAGAAAGAAAGAAAAAAAAAGTGAGCCGGGCGTGGTGGTGGATGCCTTTAATCCCAGAGGCAGAGGTAGGAGGATCAACATGAGTTCAAGGCCACCCTGAGACTACATAGTGAATTCCAGCACAGTCTGGGCTAGAGGGAGACCCTACCTTGAAAAACCAAATAAATAAAAATAAAATCCCGGGGTGATGACATGTACTTGTAATTCCAGTGCTAGGGAGACACAGAGGTGAATCCCTGGAGCTCCGTGACCAGCTGGTCTACACTACATGGTAGGTTCTAGTCATTATATCTCTCCAGAAAGCAAAATAAATGTGGAATCACTGGCCACTGATCAACCCAGAAAAGTACTGCCATGGAGAAGGCTTGATTGTGGTTTTTTTAAAGCAAATTTTCGGAAGTATAAACAGCTCAGCACATTACAACCATCTTACCCATAGTCGGTGAGAAATGTTTAATGCTGTATATCCATTTTATAGACTCCAAGGAGCAAGATACGTGTTTCGGAGTCTTATGCCGTCTTTGATAGAGAAGAAAAGTGCCAAGCACTTGTAAACTGAAGCTAATGGACATGGAAAATAAATTCAGGCAAAGAAGGATTTTAATTTGTTTATAATAAAGCTGATATGTACTAAACAGTCTTTAGAAATCGCTTAAAATTATAGCCTTCAAGTGCAAGGGAGCTCCAAGAAAGAAGCTTTGAGACACATTCATAAATATGCCTTGTTAATTTTCCTGCAAGGTGGCAACATGCTAAATAAATGGGGCAAAATTATATGTATATTTCTTTCAGAGAGATAGAAAATTAATAGTAGGCAATACAGTTTCTGTACATTTTTTATGACTTTATATCTACCAATGGAGCAGCTACTAGTGGACCTAGCATTAAAAAACATTTGTGAAGCTCTGATCCAAAGGGGATTATAGATAAACCTAAAAGGTTTAAGAAAATTATACTGGAGACTTAATTCATAAATGAGTAGGCTAGAATACAAGAGGGTCTTAACGACTCAATGCAAACAATTAATTAAGAGGAAGAGACTTGTGAAAAGAGAAATGTGTGTTTCCATGGCTTTTAAAGGCATTTTTGAATCGGTGAAAATGTGGGCTGTGGTTTTAAGCTTGCTGGAATCCTTGGCCCTGACTCAGCTCCCTGGAACCTCGCTGTCCTGTACTGTGGCCTGTTCCCCAGTCTGGTCACTGCTCAGAACCAAGGGTGGATCTCTCCTCTCCCTTGGACCATGGCTTTCATCTCTCAACTCTCTACCTATATCTGCTCTGCCCTCCCTTGTTTGTGCATTCAGAAACATCCAGAACACAAATCTCTCGTGGCCCAGCCAAAGCCCTGGTCAGGCTTCTCAGGCTTGCCTTTGCATCAAAGGATCCACAATTTTTCAGAACCTTGGCTTCCAGAACTTTGCCCTTAACCCTCCTCATGAACAAGATTTTCTCTTGTCTTCCCCTCCTTTTCCTTTCGTCTTCCTCTCTTTCCTCCTTGTATCATTTCCTTCTTTCCTCCCCCTCCTCTTCCTCCTCCTTTTCTTCCTCTTCCTGTTCCCCCCATTTCCCTCCCCTTGTTCCTCCCCTTTCTTCTCTCCCAATTCTATGATCTTTTAATCTTTATGTTATAATCACATTGGCTTTGCAAAGTCTTTGTATCCACCCTGCTCTCTGTCATTCCTACGTGAGAGTCCCTTGACCTCAAATATTCCCTCACCATTTCTCTATTTAAAACTTAAAATAAGGGGCTGGAGAGATGGCTCAGCGGCTAAGGCACTTGCCTCCAGTGCCTAAGGCTCCAAGTTCAATTCCCCAGTACCACAAGGTGGTGGCTCTGGTGCGCTCTCTCTCCTCTCTCTCTCTCTCTCTCTCTCTCTCTCTCTCTCTCTCTCTCTCTCTCTCTCTCTCTCTCTCTCTCTCTGCATTTCTCTGCTTGAAAATGAATAAATATTTTAAAAATCTACATTAAAAAATTAAAATAGCCAGGGCTGGAGGGATTGCTCCATGGTTAAACCACTTGTCTGTAGAGCCTAATGATGGGAGTTTGACTTCCCAGTACCCACGTAGAGTCAGATGCACAAAGTGGTGCATGCATCTGGATTCCCTTTACAGGTGGCTGGAGACCCTGGTGAGCCCATTCTTTCTGTCTCTCCTCTCTCTCTCTCTCCCTCTCTCTCTCTCTCTCTCTCCTTCCAAATAAATAAATAAAATTAAAATAATAATATTGGTTGAAGTACAATATAAACAGAGAACTGTGAAAGCCACAAGTAAGCTGATATGTTACAATAACAAAAATAACTCCTCTATGGCATCCCATTGGGGTCAAAAAGAGACATCCTAGGGGTCTCCCAGGCTTCCTTAGTGCACAGCTTCCCTTTCACCCCTTCCACCAGGCAACTTCACACACACACTAGTAGGTTAGTTAGCTAGTTTCTGAGAACTTTCAGTTGTGGACTATGCTTACTGCTGAGTCTGGGTTTTTTGTTTGTTTGTTTGTTTTTTCATTGTTGGCACAGGTAATCTCCATCCTCATATAGAACACATATATCATAATTAAATCTATCCCACTGTTGAGTGTTGAGTGACATTGTAATTTTTAAAAAATATTTTATTTATTCATTTTCAAGCAGAGA
>PVHP010028995.1:0-22652 GCA_004024765.1 Zapus hudsonius
TTTGGAGAAACAATGTTAAATAAATCAATAAGTAAGTAAAAGATGTCAAGAAGGGCCGCACCTCAGAGATGCTCCGTTAGTAAGTCTGGAGAACTTTTGATGACACATCCGTGTGCTTTTGAATAGCAACAAGTTTGGGAGTGATTTGAGAGTCCTTAATTTCTCCAGCAACAGAAGCATCACTGTAATGGGAACTTGAACTCAATTTAATTAAGGATTGTCACATACTTTGCGTGTATGGGGATGTCTTACCTAGAAAGAACCAGCCATCTCAATTATAAGAAAGTTAAATCCACTGTGAAACCGAGAGCTCCAGCACATGCATCAGGTCAGCCTGGAACTACACAGTGAGTTGCAGATCAGACTGGGCGACAGTCAGGCCCTACTTTGACAAAAAAAGAAAATACAAAATGGAATCTTTGAGCCGGAGAGGTTCCTCAGTGGTTCAAGGCACTTGCTTGTAAAGCCTGGAGGCCAGGTTCAAATGCCCAGTACCCACTTAAAGCCAGATGCACAGAAATGGTTCATGCATCTGGAGTTTGTTTGCAGTGGCAAGAGGCCCTGATGCGTCCATGCTCTCTCCTCTCTTTCTCTCTGCTTGCAAATAATAGACAAAATGATTTTTGAAAATAAGAGAGCTCCAGCAATTGAAATGCTCATTACCCCATGTGTCTAAAGCCCATGCCTCGGGGTGTGGAGTTGAGGCGGTGAGAAAGATAGCCTCATTGGACCACCTAATCCTAAATTCCTTACCTTGGCTCCCTTCACTGTGTTTCTCTTCTCATCTCTTTTCTTCTCTCATCTTTCTCTCTGTTTATGTTGTCACTTGGTCTGTGTCTTCATTCACTGATTGGTTTTAGGTAACACACTGAACCAATTAATCTCTATTCAAATATTACCGTGACCCACGTGAATCCATTGATTTCATGATTCTTCTTTTAATATAATAATATCTTTTGTTTGTCTTAGTTAAAATATACCAGGACGCTATCGTAAGAAAATGTCACTCTCATTTTCTGGTATTAATTCATGGTTTTATATGAAGGTTCTCAGAATGACGAATGAAAGAAGGGTGTTTTCGTGAACTGATTTACAATGAAGTTACAGAGTCTGCTTTAACATTATAGAACCATTTTATTCCCATAGGACACCAGAATGCCATAGTTGGATTCTCTTGTTTAAAGAGAATCCAACTATGTCTACTTCTTATAAAACTATCTAGATGAGATTTGGTTGAAAGAAAGTAGATTTTAGGGAACTTAACTGCATTGTTACATTCCCATGTCCTTTGATTTGTTTACGAAATCCTTAAACTTAAATATAAGAAGTTCTTTGTAAGTTTTCTAATTTGTAACAAAGCACTTCTGAGTTTTCAAAAGACAGTTGCTCCGAACCTTCTCTGAGCGGGGCCAGCAGAGGGACCTGCCATTCCACGGAGTTCCCAGGACCAGGGACAGAATCTGTGTCCAAGGGAGCGCTCATCTTCTCAGTATTCTGACCTTTGTTTCTCTCTTTAAAAAAAAAATGCAAGAGAATTATCTGCAGAAAAGCATTCGAATTTAGATCAAAACAGACAAACGTAGTGTTTCTGCATCGAGCGCTAAACCGCTCATCCGTCTCCATCCTGAGAAACTGTCAGAGGTTTGGATAAGCAAGAGTCACTGACACGGACCAATCAACGTCGCTTTAATTTTTAAAGGACAATTGAGGTGTGTTTCGCTGCACTTTGTGCCCGTGCAAACTAAAAAATTAAAAGAAGATCAATTTTAAAGCTATATTTTTATTTGAAAATAAAGCATGGAGAAAGAGAGGGGGAAAGGCCTCTGAATTTTGAAGATGCTGGATTTTCAACCCAGTTCTGGTTTTCAAATGTTTACCTTTCTGCAAAGCTGGTCCACAGAGCACCTCTGTCTTCAAAAGAAAATCCTGGCACCCAGAAGGTTGGACTGACAGTGAATTAAAATGACTTGTTTAATGAGCAGTGTGACTGAAGCAAGAAGGAAATGCTGGGGAGTTGAGTTGGGGTGTTTTTTTTTTTTTTTGTCTGTGTGTGTTTGTGTGTGTGTGTGAGGTGTTTACATTGTGTTACGTTGTGTGCTTCACTGTCCCTTATTTTGACAAGCTATCGAAAAATTTGGAATGAGGACGGGCAATTTAAAAACAACAACAAACAAACAACTGGTTGCTGAAAAAAATGCAAACGGAGCCTCTCCTTACCTACCTGCCCCTCATGGAACCTGAGCTGTGCCAATAAGAGAGAGTGTTTGGCAGGAGAACAGCATGGAAGATTCTAGAAGTTAGTACATTCCTGATAAGCAAAGACCAAGATAGATGTGCTTAATTTATAAAACAAATATAATGTCACTCTCTTCTAAGAAAAGAGCATTTAAAACAGTAGGTGAATTTTCATTTGTAGATTCGTTCACTTTCTCTCTTTGTGTCTCTCTGTGTCTCTCTGTCTCTGTCTCTCTGTCTCTCTGTCTCTCTGTCTCTGTCTCTCTCTGTCTCTCTCTCTTTCTCTCTCTCCCTCTTCCTCTCCCTCTCTTTCTCTCTCTCCCCCTATAATCCTTTCTTTTTCTAGGCTGGACAGGGTTTCGAACATCTGCCTCTTCCGATACTGTTATCCCTCTCATCTCTACTTATGAAAAGACTGGGCAGATTGTGTTCCATACTATACAGAAGATCATTTTCTTTCTAAAAGTCTAACTTAAATTTCTCCCCATACTTATAAACTGATTACTATTTTCTTGAGAGAGAAATAAAGAAGGTTCCTTTCCTTTGCCAGGACAAATGTACCAAATTCTTTGCATCTAAAGTTTGGATTCATTTCTGAGTGAGTTCAGTTTTCAAATATTTTGAGCATTTCACCATATTCTCTACTTATAGTTTGATTCATTGATAATAAGATCATATAAAATAATCAATAAATACTGAGTTGAAAGAATAGGATATAATATCAAGAATCATGCCTGAAAGAGAGTACTGTCCTTGGATTATAGACTTACAAGTTTTATGACAGTCTAGTAGAAGCAAGGAAATTACCTTTACTACAAGCAGACAGGGTCAATCTTGCCTGCCTGATAGAACAGAATTTGCTAACTTATAGAATGTTCTGGAAGCAAACACGTGGTCTGCCAATAGTCTAGAGATTCTAGCCTTTCTCCTTTCTCCTAGGATGTCCAGGTTTTTGCATACAGCATTCTTCTTCGGGTCTTGAAGAGGAAAAGGATTCCGTATTGTTCCAGAGTTTACAGTATCACTCATGGTCAAGGGTAAGTTAAAGGTTGATGAGCTATACTGTTGATATTTGAAAGTGAAGAAATGTGTTTTCTTCCCTTGATGCAGAAATAAAGAGCTTTACAAGGAAAAGATTATCACGCAAAGATTTTGACATTTCCATCAAAGAGTAAATTTGTTCTTTTCTAGACAGAGTGCTATATTATGGGGTCTACGAATTTTGTTTCTACTCTACTCAGTAACATGGAATCAAAGAACAGGGAAAGATTTCAGAAAGTTTCCAAGTGTAGGCTGAGGCTGGAAATAAATGGGGGAAAAATTGTTTTAGAAAAAGTGGACTCAGAAGTACTGGGTGTCAAACTATTGTAGTCAACACGAAACAAGATGTGTAAACATGCACACATTGTGTGTGTGTGTGTGTGTGTGTGTGTGTGTGTGTGTGTGTGTGTGTGTACTGCCAAGGACCTTTCCACCTCTTTGGCACCCAGACAATAAGGAGAAGGCGTAATATCCTTGCTTGACTAATTCCTTCACAATTTTGATGAAACTTCAAACCTTTGGTCAGGGATGTGAGGGGATTTAACTTCTAAGCATAACGAAAGAAAATAGTGCCCACCCCAGACCAAATGAACAGGACTTTAAATCCCCAGCCATAAAAGCAAAAAGTATCCTGGAGACTATGAGCCCATAAGCCTCTGGGGTCCAGAGAAGCCAAGTTCAAGTAGGCTTGACTTTACAAAGCTCTGTCAGGAGACCATGTAGAAAGTCAAGACCCCCACAGACCTGTCATGTCCTTTGGGGTTAGGATAGGTCAGTACTGCTTGCCTTTTCTTCGTACCCACTGCTCCCTTCCTCCAGCCACGTGACAGTGTGCATATCTCCTGGGTTGGTTTGGGTGAATTAGACAATCCCGTGGTTTAAGCACTTGGAGAATTGTGCTCCTGGGTGCCATTGGACTCAAGAAGAGGGTGTCACACCCTGTTTACCCACTGCAAGGAGTCCCAGGCTGCCAACTCCAAATCAGGCCACTGGGGACTGCTCTACCATGACACCTTTAAAGAAATACATCCTAGAAAAGAGGAGAAGCAGCCGGGCGTGGTGGCACACGCCTTTAATCCCAGCACTCGGGAGGCAGAGGTAGGAGCGTCACTGTGAGCTCCAGGCCAGCCTGAGTCTACATAGTGAATTCCAGGTCAGCCTCAAACTCACAGCTATTCTCCTACCTCTGCCTCCCGAGTGCTGGGGTTAAAGGCATGCACCACCATACCCAGCTTTAAAAATATGATTATTATCTGTAATACTGGAATTCACACGTGTGAGGCAAGTGCTCTAGGTATGTGCATCTCCAGCCCTGTTGTGATAATCTATGAGTGACAGTCACTGTAATGACACACAAGGAAGCAGTAATATCACGCCGGGTTCTTGGAATAACATGAAGGGACCCAGCCCCACCTCTCAGAGGGCGCAGGAGCAAAGGACCAAGGTGACCAGCGAAATCCACGCTGACATGTTCTGGTAGCCCAGAAGAGGCCGGACAGGCAGGAACCTGTGCTAATAACATCTACTTTAGGATAATAAGCATAACCCACACTGGAGGAAAGGTTTTTTTTTTCTTTTTTCTTTTTGGATTGCATGTGAGATTTTTAAGTGAACTTGATTGTGAGGGGATTCAGGAGTGGGAGCCCTCACGAGCGCAGAGCTTGTCACCCGTCCAGGCAACCACAGCCACCGAGGAGGAGCTGTTTCTAAGTTACCACATCTTCAAATTCATCCACGTTGAACTTGGTGAGTGAAGCCTCACTTCTTTGAGAGCAGAATCTGCCTTCCGACTGCCAGAAAATCTGAACTTGGCTTTGTGCAAGGCCTCGGCCCATGTTCTTTACTCTGCAGTTTAGTGTGGATGGACATGATGACCTAGCCAATATGTCTACTGGCCACTGTGCCCTGGGGCTTCCCAAAGGTATCCCACATACCTTTCTGGAGATAGCAGGAGAGTGGAGGAAATTCACACAGAGAAGACTCCTGGCCAAGCCAACCAGTTAAGGACAGAATTCAAATCCTCAATGACAGGAGGGCAGTGGGAGGGAGGCTGAGGCAGCCACAGAGACCCAAAACTAATGTCAGTGACTGGACCTCAAGTACAGCACAAAGTCACCATGGCTGTGGACTAGGAGAAGCCCTGATCTGCTTGGCTCTATGGACAGAGTACTCCCCACGGAGAATGAGGAAAGAGAGGGTGCAGCTAGAACAACGAGGTGAATTTGCACCCAGGGAGCATGCTGCAAGGTGACCTAGGTCATTGCATCTGTAGAGACAAACTTCACCTTGTACCTTTCTGCAGCCACACAGCAGTGGGTCACATTTGTATATCTTGGAATATTTCCTTCATCATTGATTTTCTTACCTGGCATCCCTTTAATCCAGTATCAGTGATTTATGGTATCCTTTTGTATAGTGTGGATTATATTCTTTTCTGTAGGCTTCTCTCAAATCTTATGGGGGGGATGAAGGCAGGGGGTAGGGAGGAGAGAATGATGGGACAAAGAGGTGACAACAGGGCATTGACACTTAAGACACTCCCCTCTTTTCTGTAAATGTGTTTATTGCAAAATAGCCGGGAAGCATCTGTCTTGGGTTTGACCTGTCATGAGGAAAACACTTACTGGACTCACAGTATATTTTTGTCCCTAAATGCATTGTGACCTTGTTAAGGACGACTCAGATGGTATTAGCATTTTAGGATCAACTCCAGCTTTCTTCCTTTGTGCAATGCCTGGCCATCTGTGCACACCTGCGTGTTTAAAGAGCACAGTCAGAATACGACTTTGAAATCACTACTTCTTCACGCAGCTAGGCGTGTGAAAGATTTGTGTGGCCAGTAGATACTAAATAGCTTGGTTACCCCCAAGCCCTTTGAATTCAAACAAAGAATATCCTCAACCTTCTTGGAATTAACCAACACCAAATGGACTTTCTGCTTCATTTTTGGATGGGCAGGTGGGGAAGCCTGATAGGTGTTAATAGGGGGTTTTCAAGTTTGTCTCGCTTTCCTTAAACTATTAAGAAAGAACGACAACAAAAAATATTATTTAGAATAGAACCAGTTTCCAGGAAGGGAAGAAAGAAAACTGAGAATTTATTATTAAAGAAAGAAATAGAGCCAAGGTGAGGAGGGAAAAAAAGCCTCCTCACATCTCCTGGCCAGGTGCTCTGTGAATATAAATGTTTCAAGTTAAGCTTTAAGATCAAGGGAATGTCTGTAGGGAGCCTTGATTCCTAGAGGTCTGCGGGCTGGAGCTGCTCCTGAACACAGGCTGCCCATTTTTATTTAGTTATTAAGGATTAAAGGGGGTGATGAATCTGGAATGGGGACTCCTTGGTTTCCATGAACTTGGTACAAGATAGTGAAATTCAACCTTCCAAGGGACAGTTTGCATATATATCTCCGGCTATCAGCTTCTCTCCTTTCTGTCATCATGAGTGTGTGTTTAACATGAAATCTCCCTGCCTCTCAGGAGCTCAACTGGGAAGAAAGTGCCTCATTGCAATGATTGAGACTTTCTTTGCCTTTCAGAAAGCCTCCTGGTTTCCACAGGAGAGTGGAGGGAAGATGAAAAGAATTTCACATAAGACAGTGGGTTGCTCTGGATACTGTAGGATCGCAATTGCCTTGCAAAGCTGGCTCACTGTTGTGCAACGGCTCTGGGATTTCAGCGTGTGAATACACAATTGGGTGGCGACTTACCACTGCATGCCCATATTTTTATTTTTCATTTGTTCCATAGTCATTTTGCCAAAAGTAAAGTACGTCCAAAGTTATTTTCTTAAAGTGCCAAGATTAGTGGCAAAGTCATGCACAGCCGAAGAGAATTTTAGTGGTGGTGGTGGTGGGAAATTGAGTCCTTAGTGTCTGTTTTGGTGATAGACATTATAGGAACAGTTCTGAGCTGGGTCTTCGAGAACAACAAGATGGTGATACACTGCTATAGTCCCAGCACTCAGGTGGCCAAGGCAGGAGGATCAGGAGTTCAAAGCCCCTCTGGGCAACAGAGTGAGTTCTAGGTCAGCCTGGGAGAGTAGATGAGACCCTGTTTCAAGATTAAAAGTCAGCAAACAGCTGTGGATGTATTCCAACGGTAAAGCACTTGCCTAGCAAATACACACTCTGGGTTTAATCCTCAGGACTGAAAAAGAAAAGAAATAAGGAAGAAAGGAAGGAAGGAAGGAAGAAATAGAGGAAGGAAGGAAGGAAGGAAGGGAAGGAGGGAGGAAGGAAGAAAAGAAGGAAGGAAGGAAGGAAGAAAGGAAGGAAGGAAGGAAGGAAGGATAAAAAAATCATTTTCTATTTAATCCAAGTGAAGCTTGACTGGGAACCCCAAGTTTATGTAAATGTTCACTGCCTGTCATCAGGGCTTTTCAAACCCACAGCACCAACCCCAGGAGCTTTCAGAAAGCAAAGCGCTTGTCCCTGGTCACTCTGCCAACAGCAAATGGGAAAACTCCCTTGAAACCTGCTCACTTTCCCTTCAGTTTGTGGCTATCCAGCAGCGTGTCTGGGGCTTGCCTGCGGCACACCGTTCTTCAGTTTTTCTGATCTTGGTGGCACAGAGGCCGACTGCATGATCCCAACAGTGAACGTTCCAGCAAGGATGTGTGGCTCTGGGTCACTGTCTCTCATTGTGTGTCCTTCATTGAAAATCTGACATGCTCAGAAACCCAACTTATATTATCATGCCACATTTTTTCACATTATGGTTATTTAATATCATGGCTAGTTCAAAAGTCGTAGTTAATGATGACATATCTATAGTCATAGCTATTCAACAACAAACACAGTAGCGAGCGATAGGCTTGCACATTTCCTTACTGGTTACACTGAACTCAGCTAAAATGTCATCGTCCACTGGAGATGGAGGAGTAGCTTAAAAATAAAGATTTAAGGATATTTTTGTGTTATGTGCAAACATACTTGTTTCTCTACATAGCATTCGATCCTCTCTCTGCTTTGAAACTATTCTGGAGTGTGGCCTTTCCCTGGTCTGTGACCACAGGATATCAGAGAAACTGAACCTGGAAAAATATGTCCGGATGAGCCCACATTCCCTTGTGTGTAACCTTCACTTACACTTCAGGGAGCGATCATGACATTGCCTGGTATAGGAATTTAGGGGGTTATACCATTTGTGGGACTTTCCTCTAGCTGCAATCTGAATATGCAGGTCTTTAAGGATGGTGGTCTCCTCACTCCTCTCTCATTGATTCAGTTTCTACCAGCGTGGGAAACCGAGCTGGTCCACGGCAGAGCCCGCAGGTGCAGCAGTTTAGGGAAGGATGCCTGCCAGGCAGGTGGCTGGGGCATGCTGGTAGGCTGGTCCAGGCTTACTGGCAGGCTGAGGAAGTGTCATGTGAGGGATGGTTGCACGAGGACATCACTTCCATGACTTCAGAGACAATGAACTGTTTTCTGCTGAAATTCTTGGAGCCTCTGTGAGTGGTAAAATTCATCACAGCTACTGTGACTTCTTGTTGGTTTGTTTTTCGAGGTAGGGTCTCACTCTGGCCCAGGCTGACCTGGAATTCACTATATAGTACCAGTGTGGCCTGGAACACACAGGGACCCTCCTACCTCTGCCTCTCAAAGGCTGGAATTAAAGGGGTACGTTACTACACACCAGGCTAGTTCCATAAGTTTGTGCAGATTTTCTACTATTTATTACTGCTCTACCTACGGTTAGTTATGTTATTTGCATAATAAAAATTAGTGAATAAATGAGAATTTAACTAAAAATGAAATCAATAGCACGAACCTTACATCTGAGGAAGGAAAAAAGTCTTCAGGTCATCTGTTGATGTCTTTTAACTAGTTTGTTTTCAGAAACTCTGAGTCCTATAATATCTTAGATTCCACAGCATGGGAGAGCTGACAGAGGTCATTCCCATTCATTCTTAAATGACCTGGTGATCACAACCCAGTTGGAGCAGATTCTACTACTCCGATTATACAGAGGTGTGAACTGGAGTTCAGTGCTATATATAGGTGGGAAGTTTATTCCAAATCTAATCATATTTCTATTCACTTTCCACTTTCCTGCTATGAATTCTAAATCAGGTCTTCCAAAAATTTAAATACAATCAGCATGTGGATCCAGAATTTTAAACACCTATCCTGTCCAGGTTAACTAGCTATTTGGAGAGCTAATTGGCTTTTAATACAGCACCCACTCTGCCAAGTAAGTCCAGTTCAGAAGCCAGAGTGAATTTGGGATCTTTTCCTAGCTTCAGAACAGAGAATCATTTGGGAACATAATTTTAATAGTTATGAATCACCAGCCCATTTTGAATAATTATTTAAAAAAATTAAACCATCTGGCTTGTATCTTCCTTCTTCCTGCTGCCAGTGGCTGGACCCACACACATTCAGACCTCACAGAAAAAATGCCAACGTCTGCACATTTTCATTATGAACAGGCGTTTTCAGTCAAAGCAGAGAGAAACGATCCTCTGCCTGTCTGTTGCAATAACATTAATATTATCTCTGTACAGATGTTTTCAGAAGTACGGAGTTAAATGCGGAGCCCTGGAGATGCCTAGAAGCACACACGAGATGAGCACAGCCATTCACGGAAAACTTAAGAAGCTGAAAATTTGCAGGATAAACTTTTCAGCATGACAAAGTAGAGCCATGCCACCTATTCCAATCTAAGATTGGCGGGAGGGAACAATGACAATCAGGTTGGTTGCATTTGTGATGCAGAGAGGTAGAGAGAGATACACGTGTGTAGTTGGTCAGGATAAGTCAAGGACATTGTTAACTATCCATGTAAACTTAGCCTTGGGGACTTTTTAAAATAGGCTGAAACGTGAAGGTTGTAAAGTGCATCTGGCTATAGGTGTGCTAAGAAAGAGTCCATGTGAAATAAACACCTATTCCAGGCCCGTTGACACGAGAGACTGTCACAGTGGTGGATGGCATTTGGGAATGTAAAGGAGTTAAGGGTCAGCTTTGCGGTGGTAATGTCATTGTAGAATAGGTGAGCCTCCAGCTGGCAGGGCAGGACTGAGCAATCCCTGGTGTCATGGTTTGGTCCAGGTGTCCCCCACAAACAAATGAATGTGTTCTGATAGATCGATCCTCAGCTGATGGCAGTTTCAGTTTTACAACCTCGATGAAGCTGTGTTGTTGGGGGTGGGCTTATGGGGGTTATAAGCCAGCTTCCCCTTGCCAGTGTTTGGCACACCTTCCTGCCGCTGTTTGCAGTGCTGTGGCAGAGGTGATGTCCATCCCTCTGCTCATGCCATCGTTTTCCCTGCCAGGATGGAGTCTCCCCTGAGTCCATAAGCCTAATAAACCCATTCTTCCACAAGCCACTTTTGCTTGGGTTCTTTCTGCACAGCAACTAGAAAGCTGACCGCAACACCTAGGGACACCAGAGAGCATACTGGTGTTCAGTGGCGCCATATCCATTTCACTATCATCTTTTCAGTGTGGTTAACTTACGGGAGAAGAGGGTAGGGTCTCTCATTCAAACCCAGAGCTCACTGCTTTGGCTGGTCTGGCCAGCCTGTCCCTGGGGATTCTCTGTCTCCAGCTTCTTCAATGCTGAGACTCCACACAGGCAACTACAACCACCAGCATTTGTTTAGGTGCTGGGCACTCAGATCCTGGTCTTCATGTTTGCATGACAAGTGCTTTATCTACTGAGCCATATTCATTTCCTCCTAGTTACCCTTCCAACTCTATGTCTAAGAGATTCTCTAGGCATTAAAAAATGTGATGAAGCAGAGATCCCCTAACGTACAGGAAACTGTGAAGAGCTTGGTTCATTGAGTCCACGCGTCAAGCCCATCCTACCTGAAGGATGCTTGAAATTTGGCACGAAGGAATAAACTGGGCATTTCCACGCCTGAACCTGTCTGTTCATGGCATGGCCTCCGTGCAAGGATATCATTTTCACACTCATCTTGTTCCTGGTTTTGAATGCTGTAGATGACATGGCTTTTAAGATCTCATAATATGCTTTCCAAAATTAACTTGTATTCACCTTACATTATAGAGAACAGACTGCTGCTATTATTTCTAAAATAATGGAGTTGAGAGATTGGAACCTAGAAGTGAGAGCCGTTGAGGCTGAGACTTTAAGTTTTTCCTTAGCCAATAGTGTTTGATCATATCTAATAGTCGGATCATTTCTTCATTCTGTGGAGGCAGCAAGGTTAAATAATTTATCCACATTTATTGAGTATCAGTTACATGCCAGGAAGGATGAGGAGCATTAGGAATCCATGAGGATGAAGTCACTTTTTCAGAAGACTCAGTTAAAAGAAGAAGGTGAGTAAACAGAAAAGAGAAAACAGAAATGCTCTAATTAAGTCATGATCTAAGTTCTCTGGAAATGTAGAGAAACCACCTCGGGGTGATGGCATTTTAGTTGTGTCTTGATCTTCAAAGATCTCGTCAGTTATTTCCAGAAAACAAAGCAAATAGTATTCTATGCCTATATAGCTCACAAATGTGCTACCAAAACTAAGGCAACGAGAACCGGGGACAACTGAACTCCACCAAAGGGACATGATGTGACGGGGGACAAGCAGGAGACGATCCATGTAGAGCCCTAACACAACCTCTAAGGAAGTGGGATGACGAGCAAAAGATCTATTCCCACAGCAAGGCAGATAACCTATGGAAGGACAATGGAGAGAGGCACCAAGGGTGCCCAAAATTGTCCAAAACACAAATTTACAGACTCTTACAAACCTAATAACTATGCAAAATTTAAACTCACCCACTAGGACTCAGGGAAATCTGAGGAAGAGGAGATGGAAAGAAAGTAAGAGTCATGGGGGGGGGGGAGAATAACTAATGCATATGAAGGATTGTCATCATGGATTCAATGGTTTTATCTAATAAACTATGATACTGAGCATATTGATGTGTTTATATAATTTTAAGCCAATAAAAATGTTTAAATATTTATTTATTTATTTATTTTATAGAGAAAGAGAGAGGAAGAGGTAAGGAGATGGAGAGAGAGAGAGAGTATAGGTGTGCCAGGGCCTTCAGATGCACATGCCACTTTGTGTATCTGGCTCTGAATGGGTACTGAGGAATTGAACCCAGGCCCTTAACTGCTGAGCCATCCCCCCAGGCCAGAAATTTCTTTTTTTAAAAATTAGTTTTAAAAATATTTTTTATTTGCAAGAAGGGAGGGAGAGGAAGAGAGAGAGAAAGAATGGGAATGAATGGGCATGCCACCCACTTTATACATCTGGCTTTATGTGGGTACTGGGTAATTGAACCAGGGCCCATTGGGCTTTGCACCTTTAACCCCTGATTCATCTCTCCAGCCCCTGAGGTTTCTTAAAGCTACCACTACTGTAATGATGAACACACACACACACACACACACACACACACACACACACGCACACACACACTACCTTTTGGTTTTGTTTTCCATCTTACAGGAGATTTTTTTGTGATGTATGCATGTGGTGTATACACATGTATACATGTGTGCAGAGGCCTGAGGAGGGTGTCTGGTGTCCCCCTCTCTCACTCTTCTGCCTTATTTTCCTGAGACAGGATCTCTCTCTGCACCTGGAGCTCACTGTCTTTCAGTTAGAGTGGCTGACGAGGGAACCCCAGTAATCCTCCTGCGGTTACAGGCATGTGTGGTTGTACCAGATTTTTACCTGGGTGCTGGGGATTGAACTCAGGTCCTGATCCATCTCTCCAGTCCTCAAAATGCTTTTGCTTTTTAAAAATATTTTTTAAAATATTTATTTATTTGCTAGCAGTGAGAGACAGGGAAGACAGACAGAGACAGAGAGAGTTAATGAGAAGGAGAGAACAAAAGAATGAGAAGAGTCATACCAAGGCCTCTACCACTGAAAACGAACTCCAGATGCATGTACCATTGTGTGCATCTGGCTTTACATGGGTATTGGGGAATTGAACCCAGGCAAAGGCATTGAACCAGTGCTTTCTTGTGTATGTCTTTCACAATGCTGGTACCATGGATATTATTTTTCTCCATTTTACATGTCAGAAAGATAAGAGAGACCAGAGTCTGATAAGTGGTGAGACCTGGTCTCAAACCTTACCTTTCTTTGGTAGTAAGATGCTGACACTGGTCCTCTGGTTTAATAACCCTGCTGACATAACAAGCAAATCTCAACATCTTTTCATTAACTTCCTGTTGAAAATGGAATGGTTTCATATACCATTGATAACATAAATGTTCATCTGGCCTAGATACCAATTAACATCAGGACTGCCATGCTGGGCAAGCCCATGTTCCATCGGGTCCAACCTTATGTTGACAACAGAAGCCTGGGGGGAGTTGGCAGGAAAGGACATAGTTTTCCTCAATGATATTAACCTTAAAGGTTAGGTGTATTCTGAGTAGCCATTTATGGCTCTGACATTCATAAATTTGTTCAAAACCTTTATGAATCCATTTATATTCCTCACCTGTACTTCTTTTGTGATAATGAGTTCCATGCATTTCTCATTTTCTGTATAAAGTCCTATTTTCCTTTATTTATCCTCAGCCTGCCTCACTCAGGTATTGAGAGGTTCTGCCTGTTCTCAAGAGAAACTGGGAAGTACAATAACTGTGTTTCTGTTCAACTTACATGTGATCTTCAAACTCTCCAGGTATGTTTTATTTTGTCTTTGGCAAGAAGTGAAATTGCAAGTTATTTTTCTGTTGTGGAGAGACCAATATTTCTTTAAAGATTAGTATTCTGTCTCCTGGCACATTTTTTTCCCAGCACACTTTTTGGTGATGATAGACTGGCTTAGAGTTCCCTTAGAATAACTTCATTTTGGTATTCATAATATAGATTTGCATGTAGAAGGCAGTCTGACGTGGCTTTGGGGATGCTGAAGGTAATTTTTGTTTCTATTTAACAACACTTTTGGAGAGTAAGTATATACTATTTTATATATATATATACATATATATGTATATATAACTGATGCATTATAGAATATCAGACAGTCTTCCTGGCCTCGGTGTTGAGAGTCTAAAACCAATGGTGGACTATAGTTTCCAAGTGTGTAAGACTAGAGGATAAATTAGGTAATGTTATAAATCTCTTTATACCTTAATATTTTCAGTTCCTATTTTTGTAACTGCTGACTGGGTGACTTAATAGAGTGGGTGCTATCTTCCCCCAAAGAGTCCTAGTAGCCTTTCCTCAAATCTGTCATCGTTCATTGTCTTTCAGAATTGTTGGAATTGTAGATGGTTCACATATGCTATTTTCTTTGATTAGTATTGAAAATTCGTATTTCTCACCAACGTAAGTTGAAACGATGTTCTCTTCCTAGGCCCTCACAGAAATAATTACTTTTCCATAGATTATTCCTAAGTGATGTATTTATTTTAGGCTGGCCCTGTTAAGAGGTCAGGCTGGAGGGTTCTTCTGACTTCTTTCTGCATTAGTGGCCTCCCCGTAATTGATCAGCACCCTCTTCCTCCTCCTTTCTTGTTTGTTTTCTTGACAGGAACTTATGTAGCCCAGGATTGGGCTTATTAGATAGTTGAGGATAACCTTGAACTTGTAATCCTCCTGTCTCGACCTACTAAATGCAGGAAGTAGAGGTCTCCACCACCATGCTCAGCTCATTCTTAATATGAACAAGGGTACATATCAGCCCGTCTCTTCATTTGCATCTTTGATATTGCACATTATCCTGAGGTTAATACTCACCCTCCTGTGGTGGTTTGAGTGTGAAATGCCTTCCATGGCCTCATGTGTTTGTGATTAAGCCTCATATTCAAACCCCAGCTGCAAGCATTTTGAGGTGTGGAGATTTACTAGAAGAGACATGTTGCTTTAAGAAGGCCTTGGGGTGCCTCTTGCTGGAGACAGTTCACTCTTACTACTTCCTTCCAACTGCTGTGACAAGATGTGATGCCTAGCCTCTGCTTTGCTGTGCTTTCTCTAACATGGGGGAACTTCTGCTCAAAACCGCAAGCCAGTCTCTTCCCCTTGATATTCTAATTCAACAGGTTTCTCTCTCTTTAAATACATTTTTGTTTTAGGTGACATTTTGTTACTAAAACTTCCATTTTATTCTTTTTTAAACTCTTTATTGTTAGTAATTAGAAACACTGTATGAGCAAGTCCTGTGATGGTACTTCCATTTCCTTCCTCCCTGTCCCCAACCTGAGGGTCCTCCTCAGTGGGATTGCTGGAACAGTTCAAAAAACAGTAAAATATAGCAATCACAAAAGATAATTTGAGACAAAGAATAAAATGAAGATGATATATATATGTATATATATATATATATATATATATATATATATAATTGTTGAAAAAAGAAAAAGAAAACCACAGTAGTACCTTCCCCCCAGGGGCTTAGGATCATCACAGCTATTGACAGTAGACTAGGCTTTCAGTACCAGGCATGAATTCTTTCCCACTGAGTGGGCCTCAAATCCAATCAGAGAGCTGTTGGTTACCTCCACAACAGTCTCGGCACTAGTACATATCTTACCTGGTTGGTCAGTTGTGTAATTTGTAGGATCCATTGCTGTTCAGACTGTTAATAACCTTGCCCCCATCACCCTGCCTAGCGCTTTTCAACACTGTGTCAGCTAACCAAAGGGCAGACCGCTTTCTCCTCAGTTTCAGCTTGATTTCTCAGCATCTTGCAACTGAAGCTTGAGTTGTCTTAAGCAATAGCTTCTTGGCATCTAGCTCTGATGGGTATTCAGTATCATTGACAATAGACTGTATTATTTATGGGGCTTCTGGGGCCTCCCTGGGCAAACTCCCTGTGAGGTATCTCACCACCAAGAAAATTATTGGAACTTGGCATGGTGGTGCACGCCTTTAATCCCAGCATTCAGGAGGCACAGGTAGGAAGATCACTTTGAGTTTTGGGCCACCCTGAGGCTACATAGTGAATTCCAGTTCAGCTGGGTTAGAGCGAGACCCACCTCAAAAATAAATAAATAAAAATTTCAAAAAAACCCTGCAAGCCAAAACAAACCCATTTCTGTCACAGCTGCTTTTGGTAGGGTGTTTGTCCTGGTAACAGATGGTCACTGCAACACATTCCAATTACAATTGTTTATTGACTTGGGTTACAAAAGTTGTTGTTTTTTTTTTTCCCCCAGCCTTGGCCATTTACGGGTTTTACCATGAGGAATTAACATTCGGTAAGACTTATTTTTTGTCACTTTTTCCAATGACAAGTTCAGACTTGAAAAGCCATCTGAATCCAACATCACTCTACTCAGAAAGCGAACACCCCTCATCCTTCCATTTGTGATCCTGCTGAATAGGGTGGCACTGTGGGTTCAAGTGCACAGTTCATGGTGTGGAGAGGGCACGGGCACTCACAGGGCCCATCATCTCATCTGGAAAGTGAATTAATGTGGTCCATGCCATAGCATTGTTCTGGAAACTAAATGTATGGCACACCTCTGACACCCAGAATGCTTTGTGAATGGTTCACGAATAGTTCTCTGAGTAGTTTCAAACTGGAACAGATCACAGGATCATAGGTACGTGACTGGTGCATTGACTCCAGGAAAGACATGGCTCTCAAAGACGGGAATGCTAGACCTGTGAGAACGTAAGTGAATCGAATGTGTCTTAGAATGTTGACCCAGCTGATGGTCCTTGTTTTAAGGAAAGTGGTTTTTCTGCTCCAATTGGCTCTGGTCATCATCTGCGGCTGTGTTCTTGTACCTGGCTGTGTGACTGGTATTGACTACAATTCTCTGAGACATCCTCTTCCAGAGCCTAATTCATTAGGCTGTAGGAAATCAAGGCCCTTTCTCCCTAAGTGATTTTACTTGACAGTCGAGCGGTTCTCTCGACCTCTTTATGCTGTCAGAGATAGCATCATGAGTAAGTTGATTTCTTCTACCTGCCTTAATATTATCCTTAGCAGAGCTATTTTTCCTATCCACCACCCAGTACCTGGGTCCTTTTCCTGCACCCCAAGGAGAGTGATGAAGGACTGGAGGGGATAAGAATAAACATAAATCCTGGCTTGAAAATCTTACTTTTTAATTTTTAACTTTTTTTGATAGCTTCCATAATTATAGACCATAGACCATTATGATTCCCCCCACCCTCCCCAATATCTCTTCCCACCTCTCAATTAGTCTCTGATTTGTTTTGGTGTCATCATCTTTTCCTCCCATTATGTGTAGGTATTATGAGGAACTGCGAAGTCATGAATATCAAGGCCATTTTGTGTCTGGAAGTTTGCATTGTAAACAGTCCTCCCCTTCCTTTGGCTCTTATAATCTTTCCTCCACCTCTTCCTCAATAGACCCTGAGCCTTGGGAAGTGTGATAGAGATGTCCTCGTGCTGAACACTCCACTATCACTTCTTCTCAGCACTATGGTGTCTTTTGAGTTATCCCAGTGATTACGGCCATCTGAAAAAGAGAAGCTTCTCTAGACAAGAGTGAGAGTAGCATTATCATTTGAGCATGTTCATTTTTTTAAACAAGTGATTATAAGGCAGATTGGTTGGCATAATATATACATTTAGCCAGACAACAGCAGGTGTTAACTCTCCAGGGCTCATGACCTCTTCCACTATAGGCTTTTGAGTAGGTCTTCAGTACCAGGCATGTATTCCCTTCTGTGGAACAGGCCTCCAGTCCAATTTGAGAGCAATTGGTTTCCCCCACAATAGATGTGCCACTATTGCCCCAGTTGGCTCACTTGGCCTGGCTGGCCAGTCTTAAGGCTTGCAAAGTCCATTGCTGTTTACCAATATTGATGACTTCCCATACGGCTGCATCCAGCCATAGATTTTACCAACTTTCTGTCAGCTGGTTAATAGGGAGGAGGGTTCCTGCTCAGCTCCAAGTTGATTTCTCAGTGACCTGCAGCCCAAGCCTGTGTGGTCTTCAGCAATAAGGTCTTACCATCTCATTCTGGTGAGCAACTAAGAGCCTTGGCAATGGCCTGTAATGTTTTGGGGGCCTCAGGAACCTCCCTGGCCAGCAACTCACTGAAAGATAACCCATCCCTCACACTGAAGTTTTTCTAGAAAAAAATCTATGGTTACTGGCTGTGCCTTATATGAGAGAGAACATGAGGTGTTTGGTTTTCTGGGCCTGAGTTACCTCTCTTAGTATGATCCTTTCCAGATACATCCATTTCTCTGCAAATTTCATTTTCCTTTATTGCTGAATAGTACTCCGTTGTATAAATAGACCACACCTTCATTATCCATCATCAGTTGGGGACATCTAGGCTGGTTCCACTTCCTAGCTATTGTAAATAGAGCTGAAATAAACATGGAAGATCAGGTATCTCTAGGGTAGTGACTAGAGTTGTTAGGATATATGCCAAGAGTGAGTGGTATAGCTGGGTCATGTGGTAAATCTATTTTCAGCTGTCTCAGGAAAAATGAATGTATCTCAACATAATAAAAGCCATTTATGACCAACCTATAGCCAACATCATACTACATGGAGAAAAACTTGAAACATTTCCAGTAAAATCAGGAACAAGACAAGGCGTCTACTGTCCCGACTTTAATATAGTGCTGGAAGTCTTAGCTAGAGCATTAAGGAAAGAGACACAGATCAAAGGGGTACAGATTGGAAAGGAAGAGACCAAATCATCATTATTTGGAGATGATATGAGTCTACACATAAGGGTCTCTACAGACTCTATCAGCAAACAGAGCTGATAAATAAACACTTTTGGCAATGTAGCAAGACACAAAATCAACACGCTGAAATCAGTATCCTTCCTATATACTAACAACAAACAGGCCAAGGATGAAATCAAGGAAACACACTCCCATTCATAATTGCCTCAAAAAAAACAGTACCTTGGTATAAACCTAAAACAAGGAAGTGAAGGATCTCTACCATGAAAACTTTCAAATACTCAAGGGAGAAACTGCAGAAGACACTAGGAAATAGAAAGACATCCCATGTTCTTGGATTGGAAGAATCAATGTCATGAAAATGTCAATCTTACCAAAAGCAATCTACATATTTAAATGCAAGCCCCATGAAAATTCCAATGGCATTCTTCACCAAAATAGAAAAAAAATCCTAAAATTCATTTGGAATCACAAAAAGACTGTGAATAGCCAAAATAATTCTAGGTAACAAAAATAAGGCTGGCTGTATCACCACACCTGATTTTAAGATATATTACAGAGCCATAGTAACAAAACAGCATGGTATTGGCACAAAAACAAACTCATAGATCAATGGAACAGAAGAGAGGGCCCTGATGAAAATCTAGACAGTTACAGTCATCTGATTTTTGACAAAAAGAACAAAAACATTCACTGGAGAAAAGAGCCTTTTTAACAAATGGTACTGGGAAACCTTGATATCTATATGTAGAAGGATGAAAATAGATCCTTATCTCTTTCCATGCATAAGAATCAAGTCCAAATGGATCAAAGACCTTAATATCAGACTTGAAATCCTGAAACTTCTAGAGGAAAAAGTAGGGTAAACGCTTCAACTTATTGGCATAGGCAAAGACTTTCTGAACATTACCCCAGTTACTCAAGAAGTAAAACCACTAATCAACAATTGAGACCTCAAAAATTAAAAAGCTTTTGTACACAAAAGACACTGTGAGCAGAGCAAAGAGGCAACCTACCCAATGGGAAAAAATCTTTGCCAGCTATACATCTGACAGAGGATTAATATCCAGGATATACAAAGAACTCACTGTGGGAATAAACCAATTCTGGATCTTGGATTTACCAGCCCAAGTCTGTGGTTGATAGTTTAAGCTTTTTCCACCTTCTGTCCAGCCATTTTTTTCTGGGTATTCATTTTTATTTGAAACGCTTTTAGCAACAAATGACAGAATTATTTCCTATTAGCTTTATACAAAAGAGACTTCCCCTCCCCCTCACATAGCTGAACATACAGCTGCCTGTTGGTGGAAGAGACTCCTGCCTCAGAGTCCCACAGTAGCTAGCGAAGTTCACGTTCAAGGCAAGGGAGGAGGGCACACATCTATTCTTTATATCAAGAGAACAAACACTTCCACAAAATTTCTCAGAAAAAAATATTCTCTAGTAAAAGGCAACATGTTCAGGTTAAAAGAAGCAAGAAAAATGACTATTTTAATTTATCAGCTCCTACAAGAGAGACAGAAGTTTGGGGTTAGAAATTGGGCCAGCCAATGTACAATGTCGGCCATACTAGGTTTAAATATTAAACCCCCAAATCAGTGCTTTGGATTTTCACACAGCCCAAAGCAAGGAAAATAAAGGGCAGGTATAATCAATAAATAAAAGGCAGGTGAGAACAACAGTGGTTTGTCACACTGGTCTCTTAGCTGCTGGGGAGAAACTTCTCATTTCTATACATGTTTGAAAGAGTAAAACCTTCCTTTGGTTTTTACCAAAGGTTTTTTAGTTGTTATGGTTACTTTTATTTTATTTGTTTTTTTTTTTTGTATTAACTTATTTGTTTTGCTATTCCATAGTTTACTGTACAAAATAAAGAACTCAAGGCTTATCATTGGTAGGTGAGGAAAATACCACATTGTCCCTGCTGGTGTTAGGAAGTCTGAACCTTCCTCCCACTGGTTACTAGAAGTGGTCTATTTCCCATCTCCCAAAATTTATAACCTTCCCTAAGAGAAGAAAATGGCTGTACTAGGAAGTCATATGAAGATAGAGAATTCAGGCAGCCTCAGTAGTAAAAGATAAAGACATAATTTAAACTCACTTGGTTGTAAAGATAAATGCATATAAAAGCCTGGTGAAAGGGAGCCAGATGCCTTGGCACCGGAAGCTCCCAGACAGTGGACTTGGCCGTCAGCCACACAGCCATTGGTGTCTGCTGAGGACCTCGTTCTGAACAGAGTGAGTGCATGGAGTGTCTCCACCTTCATGCTGTGAGTTCTGAGACCTGCTAGGCAAAACCTCCTGAGGTAAAAGGAACAGCAGAAATGCTTTTAAGAGCCAAGGACCACAAAGGAGCCTCAAGTTTTCAAGAATGACACGGTCAAAATCAGCCCCAGGCCCTGGTGCTGAGAAGGTTTACAAATATACTCCTTGCTTTAAGAAAGAAAACCTGGAATATCTTTGTCCTTCTTAGTGAAATGACATTTTTAACCGGAGAATATCTTTATTTAGAAATACCCCAGAGAAAGCTATGGACCTTGCTCAGGTTCTGGGTGGTATTTTGCTGAAAGGGTGTCATGTTTGTTATGGTTCAGATCAGTCAGTTCCACAGCAGCTGAAGGTATTATGGAACCGTTACTGTAAGCTAGGTTCTGAGTTAAGAAGATGACGAAGGTGAGGCTTAATCCTGGAGTGGCTGACACGATGACTGGAGGCATTTTTGTCCCTCAGGGGATAACTGGCACTGTGTGGAGAGTTTTGGATTGTTAAAACTTGGAGGGGCTTATTGAAATCTAGCAGGCAGAGACCAGCAATGTTCCTAAGGATAGCACCAAGTAACTGACTCAAAATTTGAGGAGCACTGTGGTTGGGAGACCCTGTGCTCTGGTGAGGATTTACCATGGCAAGTCAAATAGGAAAGATGGGACCATTGTAAAAGTATGTACAATGTGAAGAAGGTGCCTTAAACACAGGATGTATGAATTCCAGCTAATGGAATATGTGAAAGATATGAAAACAATGTGAGAGTTTTGAAAAGTAATTAAGAATGAGGGCCTAGAGAGATGGCTCAGTGGTTAAAGGAGCTTGCTTGCAAAGCCTGCCATCTGGGTTTAATTCCCCAGTACCCACAGAAAGTCAAATGCACAAAGTGGTGCACACATCTGGAGTTCGAAGTGGCAAGAGGCCCCGGTGTACGTATTCATTCTCTCTCTCATGCCCCCTTCTTCACACTCTCAAATAAATAAATAAATTGAAAAAATAAAAAAAGAATCGGGCAGAGATTGGTGTGAACTTGAGATATGATTGCACAAACAAGTGAAGACGGTAGGCAGAAGCATGGTGAAAATTTCAGATGCATTTCAAAGTGCACACTTGAGAGGTAGGAAGTGCTGGGAAATGACTCTGGAGGGATAAGCAAGTTCAGGTTATTTATTCAGTCTAACATGAAGTCATTTCTGTAACTGATGGGGAACAAGGGAAAGTGACACTGCCAAACACATACGGTGATCTATGCAGGAGAGCCAACCAGATACAGCGTACAGTGACCCATGCAGGAGAGCCAACCAGATAGATACAGCATATGGTGATCTATGCAGGACAGCCAATCAGATACAGCCTACGGTGACCCATGCAGGAGAGCCAACCAGATAGATACAGCATATGGTGATCTATGCAGGACAGCCAACCAGATACAGCCTACGGTGACCCATGCAGGAGAGCCAACCAGATAGATACAGCATATGGTGATCTATGCAGGACAGCCAACCAGATACAGCCTACGGTGACCCATGCAGGAGAGCCAACC
>PVHP010028996.1:0-22671 GCA_004024765.1 Zapus hudsonius
GCTACTGCCGAGCTACATCCCCAGCCCAAGATTAATTTTTTAAATTTATTTTTGTTTGTTAATTTATTTATTTATTGTGTTTTTGAGGTAGGGTCTCGGTCTAGCCCAGGCTGACCTGGAATTCACTCTGTAGTCTCAGGGTGGTCTTGAACTCATGGTGATCCTCCTACCTCTGCCTCCCGAGTGCTGAGACTAAAAGTATGTGCCACCACACCCGGCTAAGATTGATTTATTTATTTAGTGTTTTTTGTTTGCTTGTTTGTTTTTGAGGTAGGGTTTCACTCTAGCCCAAGCTGACCTGGAACTCACACTGTAGTCCCAGGCTGTCCTTGAACTCACATCGACCCTTCTATATTTGCCTCTTGAGTGTGGGGACATGCCACCATGCCCGGCAATTTTGTGCTTTTTGAGTCAAGATTTCATGTAGCCCAAGCTGGCCCCAAATTCGCTGTGTAGCTGAAGCTGACCTTAAACTTCTCATCCTCCTGCCTCTACCTGCCAAATGTTGGGATTACATGCCTGCACCACCACAATCATCCAAGGAAGAGGCATTTAATAGATGGTATTAATAAAACTAATTCACCATATTAAGGAAGTTCCTGCATCTTTATCTCACATCATATACAATAAATGCCACATGGACCTGGCTCCTATTGTTTTTTCTCTTTCTTCTGTCTTTTTAAATTTTTTTATGTACTTGCAAGCAGAGAGAGACAGAGAGGAGAGAGAGAAAGAGAGAGAATGGGAACACCAGGGCCTCCAGCTGCAGCAAACAAACTCCAGATGCAGGTGCCACTTTGTGCATGTGGCTTTATGTGGGGACTGAGGAATCAAACCCTGGTCATTGGAATTTACCGGCAAGCTCCTTGACCACTGAGCAATCTCTTCAGCCCCCATTCTGTTTTTTTTTTAGATAGGGTCTCATTTAGCCCAGGCTAGCCTCAAAATTGCTATATAGCCAATACTGGCCTTGAACTTCCCGAGTGTGGGGATAGCAGGTATGAGCTTCCATAGCTGGTTAGAGTTTCTTGACTGGGACAGTGTTTTCCTCCAGAGAATATTTGTCAGTGCCTAGAAACAATTTTTGTTGTCACAGCTTGTCATTGCCCCGTCATCCATGGACGCTACACCACATTCTACAATGCATAGAAGAGCAGCTCACAGAAAGAACCATCACATGTCCAATATCGAGGTTGAGAAGACCTGCAATATGCTTCCCTATATGTCAAAGAGAATAAACTACTATTTGACATGGTGACACAGGCCTGTAATCCTAGCACTCAGGAGGCTTAGGATTGCAAATTCAAGGCCATCCTGGGTTACAAGTGAGTTCCAAGCCAGCCAGGGCTACCTAGTGAGACCCTGCCTTATAAATAAAAAATAAATGCCCCAGGTGTAGTGGTGCACCCCTTTAATTAAGAGATAAAAATTTGGGGCACACTCTCCTGTTACTGTTGTCCACCTGATGTTGGCCAGGAGGTGATGTCCAGCCTCTGTTCATGCCATCATTTTCCCTGCCATCATGGAGCTTCCTCCCAGCACTAGGGAGGCAGAGGTAGGAGGATCACTGTGAGTTCGAGGCCACCCTAAGACTGACTACAAATTCAGCCTGGGCTAGAGTGAAACCTTACCTCAAAAAATCAAAAAATAAATTAATTAATTAAGATAAAGAATAGAATACTTGCAGAGAAAAAATACCCTTAAATTGGAGATGAATGTCTTTAATAAGGCCCCATCATGAACAAACTTGACCCCATCACAGCTAAGGATTTCTTCTGTACAACTCATTGTTGGTTATCAGATTATCAGAGTGTTGATCAGCTCCAAAGAAATATTCACAACCTGGGACAGAGAGAGGAAAGACTTGTTTTCAGTGGGAGAGTTCACATCTCACTGACCTATCAGAACCTCCAAACCACAAAGACCACAAATTCTAAAATACATCTCCATTACTCATGAAAGCAGGGAAACGTGAAGAACCAGATTGCATACCCTGATTCATAAACCAGAAGTTATCAAGAAAGCTGGGCATGGAGGTGCAGGTCTATGGACTCAGAAGGCTGAGGTCAGGAAGATGGCAAGTTCCAGGTCAGTCTGGGCTACATAACATGAATCTGTCTCAAACAAATGACCACAAGGCAAACCAACAAAAGCTAATTAAGAGATAAAAAATTTGGGGCACACTCTCCTGTTGCTGTTGTCCACCTGATGTTGGTCAGGAGGTGATGTCCAGACTCTGTTTATACCATCATTTTTCCTGCCATCATGGAGCTTCCTCTCAAGTCTGTAAGCCAAAGCAAACCCAGTCTTTCCACAAGCTGCTTTTGTTTGGGTTCTTTCTGCCAGCAACAAAAAGCTGACTGCAACTGTTTATTGGTACCAGAGAGTGGGTATTGGTCATTGCTGCTAGAACCTTGATTCTGTGGCTTTGGCCTTTTCGAACTGATTTACAAGAGGAATGTGGAAGGATTTGAAACCTGGGCTTAAGAGATGCCTTGCAGCGTTGTAGGTACAACTTGATGGACCATTCTGGTCAGAGTTGAAAGACCTGAATGCAATAAGAACTATGGACTGTGAGGTGTGGCTTATAAGGGTAAGAAAAGACTTTGTTGGGACTGGTCTGGAGGCAATTTGAGTGAGAGGCTTGCTGCGTTCTGCTTGCCTGTGTTCTGAGAACGTGTGCAGAGTTGCATTGTGTAAAAATGGACTAGTGTGAGCAGGTGGCACAGAAAGTAATGAAACCTTTGGGCTGTAACCACTTCCCATTCAGCTGCAATTGTTTGAGAGATTACAACCATTGAGATTGGGCCAGGTAATCTACATTTGGACAGCAGGAAGAATATAGATTCTTTTGAAGTAAAGGACCTGAATGCTGAAGGGGTGTCCTACTCTTCAAAGTCAGCTTCATTCCCCCTGGATTAACGAGTTGGTAGCCCACCTGGTACTACAGAGTATAACAAATGCTGGAAAGAGAGGGTCATTGGGCAGTATGAAGCAGGCTTGTTGGATTACCTGCGTATAGGACTGATGTAGCCATGAAGATGAACTGTGGATTTTAGTGGAGACCCAGTGGAGATGTCAGGCCTGTGGGATGGCTGCCAAGGAGAGCTGCTGGCACCAGATGAAGTTATCTGGGACTGTGCGTAGCCTAGTTAGAGGGATGGAATTAGAATTTGGAGACTTGTCACTGGTTAGAGTTGTCAGAGTTATAGAATCTGATGTTTGCCCTGTTTATCTGAATCTTGTATTGGTTCAATCTGTTTTTGCTATGCCCAATGCCATCTTTTTAGTATGAATGTTTATTCTATGCCATTATGTGTTTTGTTTTTGGTCTTACTGCTCAGTTGAAAGACTTTGAACTATGAGGATGTTTGAACATCATTGAGATTGATAAAAAAAAAAACTATGTGAACTTTTGGAGTTGAGCTGGGTGTATTGCATTTTACATCATGTATGGTTATCAATTTATAGGGAGCCAGGGGTGGCACGTGGTGGTTTGATTCAGGTGTCCCCCATAAACTTATGTGTTCTGAATGCTTAATCCCCAGGTGGTGGTAGTCTTGGAATTAGAATCTTGTTGGAGGTGTCTTGTTGGGGTCGGGCTTATGGGTAATATAGCCAGCATCCCCTTGCCAGTGTTTGGCACACTCTCGTGTTGCTATTGCCCACCTGAAATTGGCCAGTATGTGATGTCCAGCCTCTGCTCATGACATCATTTTCCCTGCCATGAGAGAGCTTTCCCTCAAGTCTTTAAGCCAAAATAAACCCTAAAAAAGAAAAAAAAAACTTTGGCAACTGCATGAATTCATGCATGTGTGTACAAGCTTGTGTGTATGTGTATGTGTGTGTGTGTGTGTGTGTGTGTGTGTGTGTGTGTAGGCCAGTGGACAACCTTGGGTGTCATGTGTACATAGCAAACACTTTAACAATTGAGCTGTCTTCCTAGGTTGTTTTTGGCAGCTTTAAACACAGACTTCAGACTGGGGAGATGACTCAGTGGTTAAAGCCTGCTGGCCTGAGTTTAATTCCCCAGTACCTACATACAGCCAGATGCACAAAATGGTGCATGTGTCTGGTGTACACCTTTAATCTCAGCACTAGAAAGGTAGAGGTAGGAGGGTCTACTGTGAGTTCAAGGCCACCCTGAGACTACATAGTGAATTCCAGGTCAGCCTGGGCTAGAGTGAGACCCTACCTCGAAAAACCAAAAAAATTAAAATTAAAAAACCCTCAGCCATTCTTGTCTTCAGCTCCATACACACATGAACATGAAGTTCTCCTTTCCATGAAAAGCCCTGATGGTGTTTTGGTCAGAATTCACAGTTTGGAAAGCTATGGCATTTTTCTGCTATTAAGTCACCCCACTAATAAAGTCCCTGAGAAACTGAGGTGCTGGCTAGGGCCAGGGGACATGGACCACTTGATAGAAGAAGGAAGTCATAAATATGGGTCAGGGCTTCATGCAACCAAGGAAGCCTTTCCACCTGTCTCTTGTAGTCATGGGAGGAAACTGTCTTTTCAAGGTACAAAGTGGTCACATAAGGAAGAAAGTGTAACTAGATGAACTGCACAGCTTGTCTCTAATAATACGGCCTTAGAGCATTTCTTTTGTTTTTTCTTCTGTTTTTTTTTTTTCTTTCTGATTTACAAATGGAGACCTGGCATTTCTAAATACTGGATCTTTCAGAAAGGAGGAAAATAAATCTCACGTGTCTAACCATTTGGGATTAGCTGAAGCGTGTGTAAATTCCTCCTGCTGTCTGTCATCCCCCATAGCCATCAAGAGTTACACTGGGCAAAAACGAAAAGACTTTTGTGTTGAGGGACAAAGAGGGTGTGGGCAGGCCTCCAGGGACAACTGAGGGATGGGCAAAGGACCAACACGGAGATGCTGTATATAAGCCCTGACCTGCTGAACCCGAGTCTGCTGTAAGGAGGTGGCAGGAGGGCACTGAACCTGGGTCTTGAGACTCTACCTGATAAGACTGCAGGTGAATCAGGACCAGGATAAGACAAAACAGGTGGCCAGGGCAGTAGCTGGCAGCAGACGGGAACCTGGACCCACAGCCAGGTTGGGGTTGATACAGAGACTTTGCTGGGAAGCAGGAACACAAGCCTGGTGGTAATTTTCTTCCTTGAAGAGAGGCCTGCTTCAAGCTTATGCAAGCAAGACTCCATTTCCCATTTCTGCCTGGCCAAGATGGCATTATTCAGGTGCTTTTCTTCTCTGCCTGGGGTGTGTTTGAGGAGGACAGAATGGATTTGGGGTTGTGCTCTGAACTAGAAATCTCCCTGCTGTGGTTCGAATGAGAACTGTCCCCCACAGGCTTATATGCTTGAACACTTGATCCCCAGTGGGTTGGTGGGGGGAGTTGTAAATCTGTAGGAGGCCCACAACCTCCTGCCTGGAGAAAGTGGGTCATGGGGGGGGGGGATTTTGAGATTTTTATAGCCCAACCCCACCTCCTATGCATTCTCTACTTCCAGGCTGTCATGTGATAGGCCAGCATACCTTGTCTTCCCTGCAGTGATGGAAAGTATTCCCTCAAAATCATAAACCAAATTAAACTCCTTTTCTTTCTTAAGCTGCTTCTGGTCAGGTGCTTGTTCGCAGCACCAAGAAAGTAATACACTTCCTAATTCTCTTTATTTTTTCCCAAGGTAGGGTCTCACAATAGCCCAGTCTGACTTGAACTCACTTTGTAGTCCTAGACTGACCTTGAACTCACAGAGATCCTCCTACCTCTGCCTCCCAAGTGCTGGGATTAAAGGCGTGCGCCACCAGGCCCAGCTACACTCCCTGATTCTTGATTTTCATGAAGTAAAGTCAATGAGTTGTGGTTGTAATATTAGGACATGTAGTATGTCAACTACACATGACTTCTACACTGTATGGGGTGTTATGTGTCCCCTGGAGATGATTTGGAGAACACAGGAGGATGTGGGTAGGTCATATAAAAACACTACCATTCAGTATAAGGGACTTGAGCATCCAGATGTTGGGAGCTGGGTCCCTGGAACTCCTGATCCTCCTGATCCTCCTGCTCTCCAGCGCTGGGATTCCAGGTGTGCACCACGCCCCCTTGGCAACTTGACTCTGCTTTTGTTTCTTATACAGCCACAGGATAGAGCTGATAATTAGCTCCTGAATGGAAGTGAAATTCAGACATGACTTAAAAATGTAGCTGGGTGTGGTGGAGGCAGGGATATTAAAAATTCAAGGTTTGGGCTGGGGAGATGGTTCGGCAGTTAGAGGCGCTTTCTTGCAAAGTCCACTAGCCCAGGTTCAATTGCCCAGCACCCACATAAAGCCAGAAGCAACAGTGCATATGTCTGGATTTTGTATACAGAAGCAGGAGGCTTTTGCTCTCTCTCTCTCTCTCTCTCTCTCTCTCTCTCTCTCTCTCTCTCTCTCTCTCTCTCTCTTTCTCTCTCTCTCCCTCTCTCTCTTAAATAAATAAAATATTTTCCTGCAAAATAAAATATTTTTTAAAAAAGAATTCAGGCTGGGCGTGGTGGCAAAGGCTTTAGTCCCAGCATTCAGGAAGCAGAGGTAGGAGAATTGACATGAGTTTGAGGCTACTCTGAGACTCTAGGTTACATAGTGAATTCCAGGTCAGCCTACTTTGAAAAACAAAAACAAAACAAAACAAAAAGGCTAGAAAAGGCTAGGTAAAGACCAGTTCATGCATTGTGAATCTTCTCGCTGTTCTGAACTTGTAATAATCTGAACAGGCTAAAGATTTGCTATATTAATAAAACGACGTATGTGTCCCAGCCACTGGGCTTTTCTGTCTCTGGGTCTGGTTTTATAAATGCTGGTGATAAACCGGGTCTGACTGCGTGATCATGTGACAGCTGAGATTCCAGGTCATATCTTACTGACCTTGAGAACAGTGGTGGTGCAGCTACTCTAATAATTGGCAGATGATCAGTGCTAATCTGCTCTCTTGTCCGAAGAACTATAGTCACTGCAAGGAAACGTGATTGACATTTGCCATTTGCCAGTAAATGAAGATTCTCTCTTCCACTTTGTTTCTGAGACAAGGTCTCTCTTGTTTCTGTCCACCTCCCATTGCTGTGTCTATGTTGGGATCACAAATGCATGCACTACGTCACTTCTGCCTTTATGTGAGTGCTGGGCACCTTTAACTATTGAGCCATCTCCCCAGCCCCATTTTTTCATTTTTGAAACATAAAAGTTAATTATGACATTGAATAAAGCATTTCCCTTAGCTCTGTGCTTGCAGTCAAAGAAGAGAGAACTTAGTCTCACTGGACCTGTGATAATATCTACTCCATAGTTGGTTTGGGTGGTTGAGGAAAGCTTCCTGGGGGAGGTGACATCCATAAGACACCTCAGGAGGAGCAGGAAGAAGTGAGCTGAGAGGGGACCACCTGTGTGGACAGGGATCAGATCTGATGCCAGACCCAGGGGCCTTGAGTTTAGTCGTAAGACCTGGGGGAACCATGAGAATCACTGGCAGGGGAAGGTCAAAGTGGATCTGAGATTTACTGTCTGTCTGCTGCCCCCATGTTCTTCTCTAAGAAATTGGAGTGGCCAAGAGGCAGGGTAGAAACCCCTAGGGGACTCTGCAAATTCCAGGTGACCAACACAGGAAGGTACAGTGGATGTGGGGCTAATGGGACCAGCCAGCATCTCCAAGGCTTCCTGGCTTCTGGTTGGGAGCTGGCAGAGGAAGCAGACACACAAACAGGGACACAGGGGGGGATGGGATTGGGGTAGAAGTGAGAGACAAGGCCTGGCAACCACAGAGGAGGCTTCCTACAAGGTGACTCCAGAAAGTACCTTTGTTTTTTGTTTCTGGATTTGAAACAGGGTCTCAATCTCTAGCCCAGGCTGGCCTCAGAGTCATGGAAATCCTCCTACCTAAGTCTCCAAAATACAGGGATTACAGGTGTGAGCCACCATGCCCAGTTTTTAAAAATCTGTCTTTCCCTTCCCCTCCCCTCCTCTCCCCTCCCCTCCTGTAGTGGAGGTAGAGTACCCTAGGAAGACTCCAATATAGACGACAAGCTCCAGCTACCTGCTCATGCACCTTTGTTTTTTAACTTATATTGACAGCTTCTATAATTATAGACAATAAGCAATAATAATTCCCTCCCCATCCCCATCTTCCCCCTCTGAAATCCTCCCTCCATCATATCTCCTCCCCTCTCAATTAGTCTCTATTTTGTTTCAGTGTCATCATCATCTTTTCCTCCCATTATGAAGGGCTTGTGTAGGTAACACTGCAAGGTCATAAATACAAGGCCATTTTGTGTCTGGAAGATTGCATTGTCAGCAGTCCTACCCTTCCTTTGGCTCTTATGAGCTTTCCACCACATCTTCCACAGTGGACCCTGAACCTTGGAAGGTGTGATTGAAATGTCTCAGGGCTGAACAGTCCACTGTCACTTCTCAGCACTATCGTGTCTTTTGAGTCATCCCAGTGGTCACCACCATCACTTCTCTTCTGAAAAGAGAAGCTTCTCTAACCAAAAGTAAGAGTAACATTAATATATGGGTATATACATTTTTAAAAATGCTTACAAGGCAGTTTGGTGGACATAATATATGCATTTAGCCAGACAACAGCATTCATTACTCCTCTAGGGCTCATGACTTCCCCTGCCATAGGCTTTTTGACTTCAGTACTAGGCCTCCAGTCCAATTAGAGAGTGGTTGGTTTCCCCCATCACAGATGTGCCACTCTTGCACCATTTGACATATTTTGCCTGGCTGGCCAATCTTAAGGTTTGCAAGGTCCACTGCTGTTCATCCATTGATGACCTCTCTCCCCCATAGGACTGCAGGCAGCCATTGCTTTTTCCAGCTTTCTGTCAGCTGGTCAACAGGGAGGAGGTTTCCAGCCTAGTTCTAGCTTGATTTCTCAGTGACCTGCAGCCCAGTATGTGGGGTCTTCAGCAATAGGGTCTTACCATCTCGTTCTGGTGGGCAACCAAGAGCCTTGGAAGAAGCCAGTAATGTTTTGGGGCATCAGGGACATCCCTGACCAACAACTCACTGGAAGGTATCCCACCCCTGGCATTGAAATTTTTCTAGTAACAATCTATGGCTTCTGGGTGTGTCATTATCCAAAGAGGTAGGTTTCCATATGGCTTATTCTTAACCTCTTAAATTTTGATTAACCCTCCTTCCACCCTTCCTTTACTCAATCCCTTCTCCTGACCCCACTTAGGCTATTGTACCCCCAGTAATCTGTTCATCTATTAACATATATACAATACCCTCCCTTTAGGTCTCCCCTCTCCTCCCTCCCTTATAGCCCCCTTTCTAGCTTACTGGCCTCTACTATTGGCTTACTCCAACTCACATACAAATCTAAACATCTGTATCCACAAACTCTGTCATTTGGCTTTCTGGGTCTGAGTTACCTCATTTAGTATAATCCTTTCCAGAGCCACCCATTTCCCTGCAAATTTCATAATTTCACTTTTCTTTACCACTGAATAGTACTCCATTGTATAAATGAACCATGTCTTCATTATCCATTCATCCGTTTAAGGACATCTAGGCTGGTTTCACTTCCTAGCTACTGTAAATAGAGTTGCAATAAACATGGATGAGCAAGTATCTCTAAAGTAGTGACTAGAGTCGTAAGGATATATGCTAAGGAGTGGTATGGCTGGGTCATATGGTGAATCTACTTTCAGCTTTCTCAGAAATTTCCACACCGTTTTCCACAATGGCTGTACCAGTTTACATTCCCACTAACAGTGTAGAAGGGTTCCTCTTTTTCCGCATTCTCACCAGTATTTATTATCATTTGTTTTCTTGATGGTAGCCATTCTGACAGGAGTGAAATGGAATCTGAGTAGTTTTAAATTGCATATCCCTGATGATCTCTCTCTCTTTCTATCTCTCTCTCTCTCTCTCTGTTCTTACTATGTAGCCCTCATTAGCCTGTATTTTGCTATATAAATCAGGCTAGACTCAAAATTGTAGCAATTCTCCTACCTCTGCCTCAGACTTTCTGCTTTTCTCAGGAAGCCTGATGAGCAGATGTGCTAGGAGGATGGGGACTGAATGGATGGGGTATCACCAATAGTATAAAGCCAGACTAACAGCTATACCATGTTGGGCCACTCAGCACTACACATACTGTCGGAATCTGCTAATAGGAGTTCATCATTCCTGTGCTGGGCATGTGGGAGGATTAAGGGGATAACACATGGTAAGTGCTTGGCATCAAGCCTGACACTGAATGAACAGGGCTCCTTCCCTCGTTCTCCATTTCCCACCACCTCCATTCCCAGACTCTCCTGTCCCTGGCACCCCAGGCCATGTCTTCCTGCAGCCCCAGTCCCCTTGATTCAGGGAGAAAGAGAGAGATAAAAGGAACCCACCCTCTGGCTCCAATACCCCCCTTCTTCTACCCCAAAGGGAGGATCCATGAACTCAAGTCTGAGCCCTGGATTAGCTGTGTAATCCCTGGCTCTGCCTGGGCATCTCATCTCTGCCCAGGGGAGGAGGTGTGTGGCTGGTGCTGCTCTACCAGGCTGTGAAACTTCAGGTAGAGTATGGATGCTCTTGGTACAGTTCTGGGGCTCATAACTGCCATTCACAGTGACTGTCACAAGCATGCTAGTTGGGCTTGCTGTGTAAAACCACTCTGGGAAGGAAGGCCTGAATTCCAGTGCAGCTCTACCAGTCAGCAGTGTCCTACCCATGAACCAGAAAGTCCCCAGAGCCTCATTTATATTTTCATGTACAAAATGGAATTAGCACCATCTGAGGCAACTGTGGAGACTCTATGAGAAAACAGGTGCACATGAGGTTTGTAAATAGCACATGTCTAAACATGCATGATGGCATACACTTACTGTAATCCCAGCACTTGAGGTTGAGGCACGAGAATTGTGAGTTTGAGGCAAATTTGGGATACACAGCAAGACCCTATTTATAAAAAAAAAAAAAGCACGTTCCTAGAGAGAAAGAGAGATCACTGTGCAAGACAGCAGAGCCAGTTCCTGCTTACCAGGACTGGAAGACTAAACTAGGGAAAGATGACAAAAAGGATGACTTGCAGCTGGACACATGCTTGTAATACCAGCAGTCGGGAGTCAGAGGCAGGAGGATTGCTACAAGCTCAAGGACAGATTGGCCTACATAGTTCCAGGGCTACATAGTGACCCTGTCTAAAAAAAATTAGTAAAAAGACCAGGGCAAGGTTTCAAAGGGCTGAACAAACCAAAGCCAAGCATTGATAAAACTACTACTTTGAGGACAGAGGAGAAAACAGGGGAAATGGGACAGCCACATAAACGCTCAATAGCCTAATGATTCCAGGAAGGGGTCCTGGGAGTGACAGCTGGCTTGGGCCTTGATGACCTGGCGAGGAAGGGGTGCTGGAGACTTTAAGTGCCAAGCCAGGGCGGGATTCCAAAGAAAGTTGGGGCCATGCCAAGATATGAAGCAGCAGCGCCAATCGACGAATCTCCCTCCCCCCATCCCTCCCCCCACGCAAGGAGGGAGAGTGGTCCCTTGGCTCTGGGTCTAAACAGCACTTTGGACACACCGATGCCGGGACCGAACTCCTCTTCTTGCAGGGTTCCAGGCAAGACAGCATTAAGTTTAGCGGGATGTAGCCTGATTCTCTCCCCTTGACCCTTTCGTGCAGGTGCACCAAGCGCAGAGCCTGAAGGACTCAGCGGAAGACCACATGGCAGCCTTGTTGGCCAGTGGTTTAAAAAGAGGGGGTCGGACACTAGGAAGACGAGCAAACATCCATCCCGAACAGAGGATGGGCCCGAGCGGCTGGACTACATCTCCCAGAGGTCCTAGCGCCAGACAAGCACGTCCGGTCTCTACCCACCTCCTAGTGGGTGGGGCCTAGGGCGGAGTTGATTGGCGCAGGGGTGCCTGGGTGCGCCGCCGGCTTTGGGGCGCGTGACGCTCTTCCTGTGCGCCGCCTAGTGTCTCTGTCGCGCCGGTACCCCGGCTCTGAGCTGTGAAGGTGACAGCGGGAGGTGACCGGCCTGGTACCCCGCGATGCTGGCTGCGCGGCGGCTTCTCGGCGGGTCTCTCCCCGCTCGTGCTTCTGTGCGTTTCAGCGGCGACACGGTGAGGCCCGGCCTGGCTTGGGCGTGGGACGTCTGCGGCCGGGTCTCGCCGCTGCACCCGTGCTCGCGGCCCCTCGGGTCTGGAATCCCTTCTGCGGAGCCCTCCCCTTCTTCCCTTGCGGCAGGAGCGATCGAGCGATGCCATCCCGGCCTGCAGGTGGAAAGGAGACGGTCTCTACCCGAGGCCGATGCTCCCCGGTCCGGCTTCCCTTGTTTCACAGCCCCGACCTAACGAGGAGTTTTGCAGGTTGTGAGGCGTCCTGGTTTCTCATTCCTTCCTTGCAGTCTTGCTGAATGTGAAAAGATCATTGCCCCATTTTCTGGACGCAGACAGCAGCTTTGGGGGGTGATATGTACCTGCTGATTTTCTCTGCTCTCTGTAGTGACTGAAAATGCTTCTATTTGTTTTTTTTCTCTCTCTCTCTTTGCAAGAAAGGGCTCCTATATAACTATGGCCTCAAACTAGCGGTGATCTTCCCCGTCCCAGACTCCCAAATTGCTGGGATTACAGGCATGCACCACCACACATGGGGAGAAGTGCTTTTATTTTAAAATAAGTGAATTAATTAGATTTGTTTTTCAAGATGGGGTTTTGTTCTAGCCCAGGCTGATCTGGAATTCACTATGTAGTCTCAGGGTGACCTTAACTCACAGCATCCTCCTACCTCTGCCTCCTGAGTGCTGGGATTAAAGGTGTGCGCCACTGTGCCCGGTTTTTTCTTTTCCTTTTTAAAAACTTTTTATTGATAGCTTCCATAATTACAGACCATAACCCATTATGATTCCCTCCCCACTCTCCCTCATATCTCTTCCTCTTCTCAATTAGTCTCTGTTTTGTTTCTGTGTCATCATCATTTCCTCCCATTTTGTGTAGGTATTTTCAGGCACTGTAGAGTCATGAATATCAAGGCCATTTTGCGTCTGGAAGTTTGCATTATAAACTGTTCTACCCTTCTTTTGGCTCTTACAATATTTACACCACCTCTTCTGCAATAGACCCTGAGCCTCAGGAAGTGTGATAGAGATGTCCCAGTGCTGAACACTCCACTGTCGTTTTTTTCTCAGCACTATGGTGTCTTTTGCATTATCCCAGTGGTCACCACCATCTGAAAAGGAGAAGCTTCTCTAGCCAAAGTGAGAGTAGCATTATTATATGGGTATGCTCATTTCTTCAAGTGCTTACCAAAGCAGTTTGGTAGTCATAACATATGCATTTAGCTAGACAACAGCAGGCATTACTCCCCTAGGGCTCATGACTTCCCCGCCATAGGCTTTTGACTAGGTCTTTAGTACCAGGCATGTATTCCCTCCTGTGGCGTGGACCTCCAGTCCAATTAGAGAGCAATAGTCTTGCCACTATTGCCCCAGTTGGCACATTTGGCCTGGCTGGGCAGTGTTAGGCTTGCAAGGTCCACTGCTGTTTACCACCATTGATGACTTCTCTCTCCCATAGGCTGCATGTAGCCATAGTTTTTTTTCCAGCTTTCTGTCAGCTGGTTAACAGGGAGGAGGCTTCCACCTCAGCTCCAGCTTAATTGGGAGACGTGCTTTTAAGGGGTTGGGAATGGAAGCCATGCTCTCTTTAGTGATGTACAATTCCAGTCCTCAACTCTCAATTTTTTCCCAAGTGAGCCTCCAATCCCTTTTAGATATTTCTTTTCCATCAGTAAATACATATTGTGGAGCTAATAAAATAAAGACCCTGCTCTAGCCAAGTTTTGGTTCAGTAGGAAAGCAAGACAAATTCAGTACACACTCTATCTTGCTGAACTTGGGGAAGCAGAGTTGGTGCCATGGCTCAAGTATCGGCTTAGCAGGGAGTGTCTGCTGCCTTTGATTGTGTGATCATAAGCTCTCTTTGCTCTGAGCCTCAGTATCCTTTATAAACTGGAAGAACTCATTCCTGTCTCAGGATTGTTATGAGGATGAATTGAGATTTGGGGCATGAAAAGCTTAACCCAAAACTTGCTAAATCGTAATTGCTGAAATAAGTAGTGGTGTAGCAATGATGTTTCAGAGTTTTTTATTTTGATTTTTTTTTTAAATTTAGTTGCAAGCAGAGAGAGAGAATGAGAATGGGAGTGCCAGGGCCTCCAGCCACTACACACAAACTCCAGATGTATACTCTGCATCCAACTTTACATGGCTACTGAGGAAGTGAACCTGGGTTGTTAGGCTTTGCAGGCAAGTGCCTGAGCCATCCCTAGCCTGATGTTTCAGAGTTTTGAGCCTGTTCTCTTTGTGGTCCAGTTCCTCCAGTGCAGGAGGACCAAAGAATTTATAGCTTCTGCCCCAACCTCTCATGGCCCTAGAGCTCTACTGGGCCTCCTGACCATCTTGTCTCTCCAGACAGCACCCAAGAAAACCTCATTTGGCTCGCTGAAGGATGAAGACCGGATCTTCACCAACCTATATGGCCGCCATGACTGGAGGTGAGATTGTGCCCTTAGCCTGCAGGGTCCCTTAGCAGAGCTTCCCTTCACTGCCTTCCCCACTCTGTTTAGGCTGAAAGGTGCCCAGAGTCGAGGTGACTGGTACAAGACAAAGGAGATTCTGCTGAAGGGGCCTGAATGGATCCTGAGTGAGATCAAGACGTCGGGCTTGCGGGGCCGTGGGGGTGCTGGCTTCCCTACCGGCCTCAAATGGAGCTTCATGAATAAGCCCTCGGATGGCAGGTGTGTGGGAGGAAGCCTGAGACATGCTTCAGATGAGACCATGCATGGGCACCTAGAGGCTGTTTTGTTAGAAATTGTAGCATGAATGTGTGGGAAAACCTACCAAGCCATAAGCAGATAGATAGAACATAGAGTTCTTTCTGGACTTCCTCAGGGAAGGCTCAGAGTGTAGCAGTCAATTCAAGATTTTGATGTAGGCAGGCCTAATTATTTGCATCAAACTTTACCTTCGAGAACTTGAAGAACTTTGAGAAATCTGGTATTTTCAAACTTCAGTTTGTGCCCGGGTATATCACCATGCTAGAATTAAAGCAATAATATCCGCTCAGTTCTTGGCCTGTACTTTGGTTAGCACCCAGAAAACAAATCATAAAAGTCAGCTGCCTATTAGCCACAGAACTGTGGTGTAGGTAAGGAGGGTCCTTGTGACCAGGAGCAGAATTTGGCTCTCAAGGGAAAGCACAGGGAGAGACATTGGGTTGGAGGAGAACAAAGACCTTTCTTGCGATTGTACATGAAATGCTCAGCAGTGAGCTCCCTGTTGTTGGTGATGAGCAAGCTGAGCTCCAGGGCATCGGATCAGCTGTTTTGGACACCTTCCTGAGTAGAGCAGGAGTGCATGTGCTTGAGGGTTCAGTTCTGGTGGGCCTGTGACCTGACTAATGCATGGGCCCCCACAGGCCCAAGTATCTAGTGGTGAATGCTGATGAGGGGGAGCCGGGCACCTGCAAAGACCGGGAGATCATGCGCCACGACCCTCACAAGCTGGTGGAAGGCTGTCTGGTAGGGGGCCGGGCTATGGGTGCCCGGGCCGCCTACATCTACATCCGAGGGGAATTCTACAATGAGGCCTCCAATCTACAGGTGGGCACAGGGGGCATAGACAGTGCATTCACAACTTACATGCCCCTTTCCCCAGCACAGTTACTCTTAAATGTTAGTAGCAGTCTGTGGAGTCAAGCTGGAGTGAGGGTGGCATGTACCTTAATGTGCATCAAGAACAAGACTGTGGGGTCAGGGGCATGCTGGGGACATGCAAGCCTAACAACTGGAGTTTGGATCCCCAGAACTCTTGTAAAGCCAGACTGGTTCAGTGTGCATGCATCTATCATCCCAGTGCAGTCAGGAGAATCTCAAAGCACTTGGGCCAACTAGTCTGGCCTTTGCAGCAGCAAAATACAACCCTGTCTCAAAGTGGGAAGAGAGGACCAACACCCGAGGCTGTCCTCTTATTTCTACACACATGCTATGGTTCACATATGCATATAGATATTGAAGAAAGAAAGCTGGGCTTGGTGGTGCACAACTTTAATCCCAGCACTGGGGAGGCAGAGGTAGGACGATAACTGAGTTCAAGGCCAGCCTGGGACTACAGTGAGTTCCAGGTCAGTCTGTGCTAGAGTGAGACCCTACCTTGAAAAAGACAGAAAAAAGATCTGGCTTCAAAGCTCTTCTTCCTTTGTGCTTCAGAGCTCAATTTAGGAAGTCTTCAAGGGTTCCACAGCACCTGGAATGACAGGATGACTCCTAGGGTGGGGTGGGGTGGACTGGGGAATTTATACCTTGCCCCACAGGTGGCCATCAGAGAAGCCTATGAGGCAGGTCTGATCGGCAAGAATGCCTGTGGCTCTGGCTATGACTTCGATGTGTTTGTGGTGCGTGGAGCTGGGGCCTACATCTGTGGAGAGGAGACAGCACTCATTGAGTCAATCGAGGGCAAACAGGGCAAGCCACGCCTGAAGCCACCATTCCCCGCAGATGTGGGTGAGTCACTGCCTGATCCTAGGCCTTGTCTTGGCTCTGCCTGGTGGAATCCTGGATCTGACCTCTTGGGTGCACCTTCCTATAGTATTTCTGAGTGCTGGGGTGGGAGAAGGAGCAGACAGAGAGGAGGGTGGGTAATAACAGGTTCCAATAGTGCCACCTGCAGTCCCTCAACCTGCCTCAGCTGACATAGACACCCACACTGCCAGGATGTGTCCTCTACCTTCATAGTACTTGTTCTGGGAGCAACGGGATGGTGAGCAGGAAATACAGCTCCCTTGGAACCTAGCGTCTAATTTCAGCTGGGGAGCTGAGAGTTGTTGCTGTCTGCTTGAGAGATGGAAATACCCCATTACTAGGAAGCCTGCCCCACTCTCCAGCAGCCATTCATCTCTTTTTCCATTCCCCTGAAGGAGTGTTTGGGTGCCCCACAACTGTGGCCAATGTGGAGACAGTAGCTGTGTCCCCCACCATCTGTCGCCGAGGGGGTACTTGGTTTGCTGGCTTTGGCCGAGAACGTAATTCTGGAACCAAACTGTTCAACATCTCTGGCCATGTCAACTACCCTTGCACTGTGGAGGAGGAGATGTCTGTGCCTCTGAAGGAGCTGATTGAGAAGCATGCTGGTGAGGCAGGGGGCAGTCAGGTGGATTTGGAGGGTACATGTCCATGAGGAAAGTTGGGTGGGAGGATCTCAGGAACCAGCCTGGGACCAGGGGCTAACAACTCTCCTGGCTCAGGCCTAGGTAGGTGTGCCAGCCTCACCCCTTACATTCCTTGGTATCCCAGGAGGTGTCACAGGTGGATGGGACAACCTCCTTGCTGTGATCCCTGGTGGCTCATCCACCCCACTGATCCCCAAGTCCGTGTGTGAGACGGTGTTGATGGACTTTGATGCACTGGTACAGGCCCAGACAGGCCTGGGCACAGCTGCGGTGATTGTCATGGACCGCTCGGTAAGGGGCCCTTTTGTCCCACCCAGTCTTCCTCACACCATCCTGAGTGCTTTCTCCTCCCTGGGCCTTTCTAAAAGCCCTTTGACCCGTCTCAGCTCCCAGTTCCTGAAGCCTGAGATACTCCTTTGGTGGGAGAGTTAGTGATACAAGGGGTCCAGGGAAACTGAAGAGGCCAGAGTGCTGGAATCGCAGGCCAGGGGTGTAGCTGGGGTGGGGGTTGGGCGTGCTAAGGCCAAGCTTCTGTTTAGCCGTGGCACTTACTCACTGCCCCTTATCTCCTAGACGGACATCGTGAAAGCCATAGCCCGCCTCATCGAATTCTACAAACATGAGAGCTGTGGGCAGTGCACCCCATGCCGTGAGGGTGAGAGTCTGGGGCAGGTTAAGGTTTGGTGGCCGAGCTGCTCTTAGCCTCTCCCCCCATGTGGCCTGCACCCCTCAAGTGCTGTCCCACTCCTTGGTGGGGACCCTCAGGCCCCTCTTGCTGCTCTGGCTTCAGGTGTGGACTGGATGAACAAGGTAATGGCTCGCTTTGTGAAGGGGAATGCACGGCCGGCTGAGATCGACTCCTTATGGGAGATCAGCAAGCAGATAGAAGGCCACACCATTTGTGCTCTGGGCGACGGGGCTGCCTGGCCAGTGCAGGTACTCACTGCCTTGCTGTGTGGCACCATGGTGGGCAGCACTGAGAACCCAGAACATTGGAGGAGTTCTGGGCCCTACCTCATACAGTGCTTCCCTTCCCTCCTAGGGTCTGATCCGCCATTTCCGGCCAGAGCTGGAGGACCGGATGCAGAGGTTTGCCCAACAGCACCCAGCCCGGCAAGCAGCCTCTTGAGCCTCTGCCCTGCTGCTCATTGCCTTTTGGGATAATAAAGTGTCACCCACTCTCCAATCACAGCTTGTCTGACTTTGTTCTTCACCCTATCACCCATCACCCACTCCTTGTGGAGGTATGGTTCCCTGTTTGGTGTGGGGGCAGGGTGAGGTGGAGCTTTGGGCATGCTTGGTGGGCACACTGGCACTAAGCTACATCCCCAGACCTGGCATTTGGCCCAGTGCAGGCCTCATAGTAAAACGTGGCTTGCTCTGTTCTTTGAGGTGTTATTAGGGAAGGGATGGCATGGCCAGAGAAAGGACAAGCTACAGTCCAGCCAGAAGCAGGTGTTTATTTTGGCTTTGTGATTCAGGACTGCAGGGTAGAAGCAGAAATGGGTAGAGCAAATGGGCCGCCCTGGGTTTCTTCCAGGCATGGTGTACATCTTGGCTGCTGGGGTGGACTGCAAGCAGGACCCTATGCTGGCTGGTCACCAAGCTGGGGGAGCACGCCGTCCAGCGGGTGCCACCGCTCCAGCCGGTGGTCACTGCAGCCCAAGCACTCACGCCAGTGGTACAGGCGCTCCCCAGTGGCCTGGCCACTCAGTTGCACCCCACCTGCAGGGAGGGGGGTGAGGAGATTGGTCAGTTGCCGGATGAGGCCTTCCCCAGCACCCCACAGTCCTGCTTACCGATGAAGTCATCAGCTGTGCCCAGGTCGTAGTCCCACACAGACACCAGCAGCGCCTTTTGGGCCAGTTCCTCCCGAGGGCCTGCGTAGAAGAATTCCTACAGGGAAAAGGGCAGGAAAGCGAGGCAAGTCCTTCACAGCTTCAAAAGCAAGCTCAGGCAGGGTATGCCTTTTGGTAAACTAAGACCAAGCTTGGCTGGGATCTGTCTAGCCCTGGCCCACCTCATTGAACTCAGGGTTTAGGGTCTTCCTCCGAACACTGGTCTTGTATTTGGATTTCTTCCCCAAACTTGGATACAGGAAACTGGAGGGAGAGATGTCTGGGTTAGGGGTGGTCCAAGAGAGTCAAGAGCCACCCCCTAACCCTTCCAGCCTGCCCACTATTCCCACTCACAGGCGGACAAAGGGGTCAGAGTAGCCGTTGGCATCCATAGGGGCCAGGTGTGCACAGCGCAGCACACCCACCAGCAGGCCACCTCTCTTGGAACTGTAGCACAGGGACAGCAGGATGCGTCCACGCTCCTCCCCAGCCACCTCCTCCTGTAGGTGCAAGCTGTGGTCAGACCCCATCCTCCCTGAAGCCCAAGGTCCAGGCCCCAGATGTGAGCAGAAATGGCTAGAGAGAAACAGGGCCATTGATTGACTTTCCCCAAATAGCTACTTGCCCAGTGGCCTGGGAGAGATCATACAGGTCACTTGCTCTCTCCAAGGCCTTAGAAGGGAGGGGCTTGCTGGCCAGCATGTCTTTGTCATGGAGAGGAAGGGAATTGATGGTCTCTGAGTACCACAACCATGCCAGGAGCCTAAATGGCATTCGACAAATGCCCATAGACACCCTTGCAGCACCAGTCTGGTGGCATGGGCATGTGTCCTCACCACCTCCAGAGGGCTCAGAAGCCTGAGCTTAGCTTGTAGTTGCAGTGACTTTGGGCTCCTCTAGGGGACAGGGCACCCAGTGTTAGCAGAGGAGCAGGTAGAGGGCCTGCCCAAGCCTCTGGGAGGCTGTTCTCTACTTGGAGGGACAGAGTTCTTCAACTGTAAAACCCACCCTCACCAAGCATGGTGCTGCATGCCTTTGATCCCAGCACTCTTAAGCTGAGGCAGGAGGGTTGCCGTGAGTTCAACTACAGAGTAAGTTCCAGGTCAGGCTGAGACTAAAACCCTACCTTACGAAAACAACAAAAACCTCAGCCTCCCTAACCGCTGCTTGGCAGATCAGATTATGAATACCCTTTGCCACATTGACCCTGGGATCCCCTCAGCTGGGAGGATGTGTTGGAAGGGTGCCTCTGGTCCTACCCTTGGGGTAGAAATAACCACAGAGATCTGAACTGCCTTGTCACACGCACTGGCACTAATGCATGGTGTCTGGGACAGGAGACAGGTGTCACAGGGTGTTCAGTGATGTCCACCACCTCCACATGGAGCACATGGGCCTGGGCTTAGCTAGTTGGCAGCTGTAGCAACTTCTGACTCCACTAGGATGTGGGGCACCCAGCCCCTATGTTACCAGAGGAGAGGGTGGCGGGCCTGATCCCAGCCTCATGTGCTCTCCTCCTCTGCTGTGCCACCGAGTTCTGGGCCAAAAGCTGCTTTCATTGCCTCCTTACAAGGGCTTGTCTAGAGCCCAGGAGTGGCCCCATGGCAACCCCAGGGTCAGAGAAGCAGCCAGAGAGCCCGGCCCACCTCTTCTGTCTTCTCTTTTGCCTAGCCCTCCCATTTCTAGCCCTAAACACCACTTATTTTAGTCTCTATCTCTAGATTGCTAGGTCCTTGTCTATGTCCCCCAAAGCTCTACAGAACTGTCCCAGCACAAACCCCTCTACACACATACCTCGAGACTTCCCTGGCAAAGGAGTCAGCTTACCCTGCTCAGTCATTGGGTCCCTAGCAGTTCCCCAGGGTCAAATTCCTCCAAGCCCACCAGGGCCTGCACCCCTGCCCGGCTCACCTATGCTCCTGCTTGACCCACTTCAGCCTGGGCTATCCAGGTCTCCCTGCCCCAATTCCTGCTCAATCCAGCTATCTTACCTACCTCCTCATACAGGGACATGCCACGGGCTGTGTCCAGGCTCTTGGGCCTCTTGGTCTGAAAAAGCAGAGTACCTGGTCACCTTGATGGGTGATTCCCGGCTTTCCCCTGTTCCCTCATCACAAGGCTTCTAGCCCCGCCGCCCCACCCCATGCCCCAGTGCTGCTCACCAGCCTCCGCTTCTCCAGACATATGTCAAAACTCCTGGCTCGGTTGGGTACCAGCTTCCTCAGGGGTACCTTCAGCTCACCCAGTGGGGGTGCACGCCGCCTGCGTCGTAGCCTTGGGTCTTCACACACACAAAGCCTGGTGGCCAGCCATCCTGGTCAGACCTGGCCATACAAACCCCATTCCCCTGCCCTGCCCCCTGGTGTCCTGGTCTGAATCCTCACCGCAGGGTCTTGCGCCCAGCGTCCTGACGGGTGAAGCCATGGTAGGTGAGTGTCTCCTCCCAAACAGGACCACGTGTGCCCCGAACCGTACGTGTCCGAAGCTGACTGGCCTGGGGACCAGGTAGGTGGGTCAGGTACCCATCCTGGCCCCTCTGCCCTGCCTCTTTGGTCCTAGCAACTGAGATCAGTTCTTGAGGGTAGAGGCAAAGCAGGGTTACTGTGTGCTCCAAGCTGGCCTTGCCCCCTCAGGGCAGAAGCCTGGGTCTTGCCTCACCTTGTTGGCCCCTGGCAGTAAGTTGGCCTTGACATATGTGTCCACGGATCCTGAGGCCGGTGGTTTGAGGCCCTGGAAACAGACAGTGGATGTGGGGAAGGTCTGGGGCACAGCCTTTATGCCAGGGAATCTTACCCCATCCTCACCTTGGCACGATGGGCTGTGCAATGTAGGGCGCTGTTGTCCTTGTCAAAGAGAAGGGTGAACTCCAGGGTGCCCAGGGCAGCTAAGGGCAGGTGGCAGTCAGGGTTAGACCCCTCCACTCACCTGCCCTTATGGCACAGTGCCACCTGCCTGGCCACACCCCAGACCCTGTCCCCTCATTCCTTCCTCTACTCACTGCTGTCATCTGAGTCTCCTGGCTCTGGATCGGGCTGGGGCTGGGGAGCAGAGTGGATGGCGGGAATGGCCACAGCCTGCCGGTCTGGGGGCCGCAGTACCGGCTCCAGGAAGGGGTAGAAGTGTGGGAAGTAGTCCGAAATGAGGCGGATGGGCCGGATGGGGCCCGGACTCACGTCGATGGCCATGTGTTCCTGCATGCTCACCCGCTGCCGCGTGCGCGCAGGTTCAGTGCCCGCCATGAGGGCTCGGACATGGAGGCTTGACTCAGGGAAATCCCCGTGGGCTAGGGACTCTAGGGACGCGGGGAACGCACCTGGCCACCGAGATGGAGCAAGGAGGCATGGTCCAGGCAGCCCGGAGGTCCTAGGACAGAGCGCAGGGGCCTAAGGCGAAGGGGCAGGCTGGAAGCACCCTCTGGAGGGTGCACCAGGAGTCAGCCCCCGGGTCCTTACCCTCCGAGAGCGCCACACGGTCTGGTTTGCTGCTGCTGACGCTGGGTGTGCACTTGGGGCAGCAGAGCTGGTGACTAAGGTGACCCATCTGATGGAAGGTGTGAGCCCACACCCCCCTTCCCTAGTGCTAGGGGCTCAGCTGCCCTTCCTGCCTCTGCCTTTCACACACTGGCAAAAGGAGTTATTTTTA
>PVHP010028997.1:0-22741 GCA_004024765.1 Zapus hudsonius
AGTCAGGCTGGGTCTGTGAGAGAATGGTGATGTTATCTTGTGGCCTGCCTAGGGGCTTTGGAGTTTTCAGGATTGCTAAGATTTACAGGGGCCCCCGGAATTTGCCTCGACTTCCGAAGGAAGGAGACTGTTCCCAGAGCCTGCCAGACTCAGCAGAAACCTTACTTCCTCCATGCCTCATTAGCAGAGTACCACACAAACTGGAGTCTGGAAGGAAAGGCAGAGCTAGTGCTGATTCTCCACATTCAGGACCCACTGTGCACCTGCACGGTGAACCCCCATCCCCTGAGGACATGGGATGAGTGGCAGGTGTTCTTCATTCCTAGCACACTGCCAAGACCCAAGCACAAGGCATCCAGCTTGCCTCTCTGTTGCTTAGCAACAGCCACCTCCTTGATTACCACAGTTGTCATAGGGTTTTTTTTTTCCCGTCTCTATCTACTTTGAAACCAGGTCCATGAGACCTAAGGAACAAGGCAAAGGTCTGGTTGTTCAACCAATCACTGGGCTGACTTGCTACTATGAGCAAGTTTATGTCCCAACAGGGAGCTCTGAGGAGTACCTGGATAAACTAGACGCAGTAGGCAGAATCCATGTGTGGAACAGAAGGAGGGAAGGAAAGAAAGAAATCCTATTGTCTCTCTAAGTCCCAAAGCAGGGAAAGCAAAAGAGAGAGAATAAAATGTCACATAAAGTTATTTTAAACATTAGACAATACTTTTTAAACTTGTATTAAAATCACATTCTTGGGGCTGGAGAGATGCCTCAGTCGTTAAGGCACTTATCTGCAAACCTAATGACCCAGGTTCAATTTCCAGGACCCATGTAAACTAGATGCACAAAGTGATGCATGCATCTGGAGTTTGTTTGCAGTGGCTAGAGGTCCTGGCACACCTATTCTCTCTCTCCCCCCTCTCTCTCTTTCTCTCTCTTTCTGTGTATGTGTGTCTCACTCTCTCTCTTAGTCTGTCTCTTTCTCTGCTTGCACATAAATAAATAAAAATATTTAAGAAAATAACCTTCTTCACTATTCTCTTTCTAGCAGAAAATTATTCAGTTCTGTCCAATACAAGAAAAAACTTATGGCTTGTCATTCAAAAAGACTAAAATTTCTAAATTAAAATGGCCGAATACCACCGCAGAAAGGGGACAGAATAGGAGAGAAGTGGTGGGAGGAGAAGGAAGGTTGAAAGAGAAAAAGGAGGCAGGAAGGCAAGGGGTGGGGAAGAAGAAAATGCATGAGAGAGAACTGTTCCTCAGAAGTGGGTCATTGTTGTCACCTCGCCTCACTGTCCCCATATCTTTGAGGTCATCCAGGCACAGATTCTGAAAAAGTAATTGTCATTGTTTGTCACCTCTTGGTGTTTTTCTTTTCTTCTCATAGTAGAAGATATTGTCTGGTTTCATTTCTAAACCCCCAGTCCTTGTTCTCTCTCTCTCTCTCTCTCTCTCTCTCTCTCTCTCTCTCTCTCTCTCTCTCTCTCTCTCTCTCTCTCTCTCTTTGAAACTGTAATTCAGAAAATAATTGCTGCACTGCCAGCTAAATCCTATACCTGGTTTTTTCCTTTAAATTATTTTTATTCCTTATCAAAGCAATACACATGGATAACTAAAAGTTCAAACAGCACTAAAAGACAGTGAAAAAAAAAAGAAAAACCAGGTTCCTTTGACAAATTTTCTTCCTGCCTTCATAGTCACCTTAACACAAGCCTCCTTCCTGTTGACTGGTGGTTATAGTGCTGGAAGGTGCTATGCAGCCTGTTATGGTTTGATCCAGGTGTCCTCCACAAACGAATGAATGTGTTCTGAATGCTTGATCCTCAGCTGATGGCAGTTTGGGTTTTACAACCTCACTGGAGCTGTGTTGTTGGGGTGGGCTTATAAACCAGTTTCCCCTTGCCAGTGTTTGGCACACCTTCCTGCCGCTGTTTACAGTGCTGTGGCAGAGGTGATGTCCAGCCTCTGCTCATGCCATCATTTTCCCTGCCAGGATGGAGTCTCCCCTCAAGTTTGAAAGCATAATAAACCCATTCCTCCACAAGCTGCTTTTGCTTGGGTTCTTTCTGTGCAGCAACTAGAAAGCTGATGACAACACAGCCTACAAGAGGAAGAAGTCATCAATGGACTTAACTAGCAATGGACCCTAAAAGCTACACAACTGGCCACCTAGGCAAGATGTGCCCATGAGTGCAAGAGAATTATGTTTGGTATGGGATAACCAACTGCTCTCTAATTTAATTTGAGGCTTGTTGCATAGGAGGGAATGTATGCCTGCTTATGAAAACTTAGCCAAAAGTCTATGGCTGGGAGAGTCACACACCCTGTAGAGGAAGTTACTACTGTTGGTTTGACTACATGAATCTATTATGTCCACCAAACTGCCCTCTAAAATACTTATGTCTGTGCATAATGCTACTCTTGCTTTTGTTTGGCTAGAGAAGTCTTTATTTTCAGATGGTGGTGACTGCTAGGAAAACTCAAAACTTATCACAGTACTGAAAAGTGACAGTTGAGTGTGTCTCACTTAATGATACATCTCGATCATATGCTCCAGTGGCTCAGGGACTGTATATATAGTGGAAGAGGTGGCAGAAAGATTGTAAGAGCCAAAGGATGGGGAGGAGTGCTTTGTTTGGAATATAGTCTTCCAGAAAATCATCATTGTATTCATGACTCCACAGCAACTCTTTATCTGCATAATACTGGGCCCACCAACAGGTTATCATGGATGAAGAAGGGAGGTAACAAAAACAAGGCTATCCAGGGTCCCCTGCCACAAGGTCTGATCCAGACGGCCCATGGAGGAGGATATCCAGCTTGATTGGGGATGGGGAGGGGGGGCATTGGGGAATTGGGGATAACAACTCATTGTTTGCCCACTGAATAATGTAACTCATTATGGACAATAAATATATATTTAAGACTTAAAAAATAAAAATAAATAAATCAGGCATGGTGGTGCATGCTTTTAATCCCAACACTCGGGAGGCAGAGGTAGGAGGTGTGCTGTGAGTTTGAGGCATCCTGAGACTACAGAGTGAATTCCAGGTCAGCCTGGGCTAGAGTGAGACCCTACCTACCTCAAAAAAAGAAAGATACCAATATAGAAGAATAGTAGGAAAATGGGTTTGGGGGGTAGAAGAGGAATGTCTTGGGAGGGATTATGTGCATTTTTAATACATAGCTTTATTTCACAAATTAAAAAAAAATAAGTCAAATATTAGGACACAAAGCAAGTCTCAACAAAATTTAGGAAAACTTTCATTTCTTTTTGTATTTTACCCAACCACAGTGCAATAAAAATAGAAATTAAAAACAAGAAAAACTACAGAAAATGCACAAACTCTAGGAGAAGAAAGAACACACAAGAAGGAAATAAAAAAGTTCCTGAGTTGAATGAAAATGAAAACACAACATACCAAATCACATGGAATACAATGAGGGCAGTCCTAAGAAGGAAGAATATGGCTTTAGGTGCCTATATTTCAAAAACAGAAAGATTTCAAATAAATAACCAGACGACATGTTTGTGGGCCTTGGAAAAACACGAACAAACCAAACCTGAAATGACTAAATAAAAAGAAAGAAGATCAGGACAGAAATCAATGAAATGGAAATAAATAAAAAGAAGCAATTAAACAGAGAGTTAGTTGCTTAAAAAGATGAACAAGATGGACAAATCCTTAGGCAAATTAACCAAAAGAGAGAGAAGACCCAAATCAATAAGATTAGCAATGAAAAGAGGAGACATTACAACAAATATCAATGAAATCAAGTGACTCATAAGGATATTATTCAAAAATCTATGTTTCACTAAATTGGACAATCTAAAAGAAATAAATTAAATTCTGGATGCAAATGACCTATCAAAGTTAATTCAAGATGAGGTAAATAATTTAAACAGCTCTATAATAAGCAAGAAGATCAAAATGGTAATATAAAATCTTCTAGATTAAAAAAAAGTTCAGGTCAAGATAGGTTGAATACAGAAACTACCAGACTTTTAAAGAATTGAAACCAATGTTTTTTAAAATTATTTCATAAAATAGAAAAGGAAAGAGTGCTCCCTAACTCTTACAAAGCCATCATCACACTAATATTAAAACCAGATAGAGGCACAATGAAAAAGAATTCTATATAGACCAATATTCCTGATAAACATGGATGCAGAAATCTTTAGTAAAATACTTAAACCAAATTTATGAACATATCTAAAATATAATTCTTCTTGATCTACCTGGATTTATTCCAAAGATGCAGATAGTTCAAAATAGGTAAGGCGATAAATGTAATACATCATATAAGTACACTCAATGACAGAAATCACATGATCATTTCAATACATATAGAAAAGGCTTTTGACAAAATCCAATATCCAGGCCAGGCACGATGGCATACAGCTATAATCCCAGCACTGGGGAGGCTGAGGTAGGAGGACTGCCATGAGTTCCAGGCCAGACTGAGTCTAAATAGTGAATTCCAGGCCAGTCTGGGCTAGAGCAAAACCCTACCTCAAAAAAAAAATCAAATATCACTTTATGACAAGAAAATACTGGAGGACTGGAGAGATGACTCAGCAGTTAAAGGCACTTGCTTGCAAAACTTGATTACCTTGATTTATTTCCTCAGTACCCATGTAAAGGTAGATGCACAAAGTGGTCCATGCATCCAAGTGCTGGGATTATAGGCGTGAGCCACCACACCAAACTTTCCACTAAGGTCTGGAATAAATTAAGGGTATCCCCTCTTTCCACTTCTATTTAATATAATACTTGACGTCTTAGAGTGATGAGATAAGAGAGAGACATAAAAGGGATATAAATTGGAATGGTAAAAAAATCAAACGATTTCTATTTGCAGATAATATGATTCTATATATATATGAGATCTTAAAGAGTCCTGAGGAAAATTCCCAGAGCTAATAACCACCTTCAGCAAAATAGTAGGATACAAAATTAATTCATGTCAAACACACTGAGCAAGAAATCTGGGAAACAGCCCCATTCACCATAGTAAAAAAAAAAAAGAAAAAAAAAACCTCCTAATATTCCTAACCAAGGAAGTGGAAAACATCGAAACACTCAAGAAAGATTGAGTTAGACCTCAGAAGGTGAAAAGGTCCCCAATGTCATGGGTTGGAAATATTAATACTGTGAAAATGGTCAATCTACCAAAAGCAATATACAGATCTCAATGCAATCCCATTCTTTACAGAAATAGAAAAAAAAAATCTTAACATTCATGTGGAAATGTAAAAGTCCCCAAATAGCCAAAACTCTCCTCAGCAAAAAGAATCACGCATCACCATACCTGATTTCAAGTTACACTACAGAGCCATAGTCATTAAAAACAGCTTGCTAAGGATATTTATGGATATCCTAGGCCTTTTGTGTTTGATTTTGATTTCCAAGATGATTTCTTTCTAAATCTATGAAAAATGTTGCTGGAATTCTGATTGGAATTGCATCAAATCTGTATGTTGTTTTTGGTAGGATGGCCATTTTTTCATTATATTAATTCTTCCACTCCATGAGCACGGGAGGTCTTTCCTCTTCTCATGTCTAGGCTAGGAGAAAGTGGGAATAGGGAAGAATGAGCAGATGGGATACTTGACAGGCAAGTTGAGGGACAGAATACAGGGTGGGGGGCACAGGAAGGGAGGGGGTTCACACAAACAATGACAACATAAATTAGCAAGTACCATTGAAACCTTCCTACTGAATAGCAAACTAAAAGATATAACCCTTAATAGGGAGGGGGCCTTTCCTGGGCAGAAGTGGTCTATAGAAGGTTAGGAACACTTAATCTTAAAACTGTGGGTTTTGGCTGATAAATCCTAGTGCCATAGAAGAAGTGGAGATCTAAACATGAGTGCTGCTCTCACTGCTGGCCTGACAAGCTTCTCCAGAGAGATAGAGATAGACACCAAGGACATTGAAAACTCATCAGAAATTGCAAAGAGCTTAACAGTAAAGAAGATTTATAACACCCCTTATTCGAAAAAAACTCACAAAACATCTGGAAAATGGGCAGAAAGATTGTAAGAGCCACAGAGTAGGAAGGAGTATCCTAAGGTACTGTCTTCGCCACACTGAGACTGATAGGTGCAATCATGACCCCAGAGTGAATACCAATAACTTCACTGAGGAGGGACCTCAGTGGATTGGATCAGGGGAGAGGGAATACAAGAATATAACCTGATGGGATTATGGACAACATATAATGCATTCATACAGCAAAGTTCATAATTAATAAAATAGAAAAGAATAAAAACAGCTTGGTTCTGTCATAAGGACAGACATAGATCAATGGAATAGAATAGAAGATCTGGGTGTAAGTTCATTATAGCCACCCGCTTTTTGATAAATATTACAATGTCGTTAGCTCCCCTCCGTCATAGCAGAGGTGGGGCTGGTGGCAGACACTGCATTTGGTCTGTTGCTGAGCTGGGGAGGTTGCAGTGCAGAAGTTCCCTGATTATCTGCAGAGCTGGGTGCGTGGGCAGGATGCAAGCCAGCAAGATACGAGAGCCAGGGGATTGGTTAGGGCAGGGTGGTAAGTGGGCACCTCGGAGTGTATAGGTGGGGATAGGTAACCTGTGAATGCCTAATTTGCATAAGTTGAGTGGAGGGAACTACATGATTGTAGACATGGATTCGATGGTGATAGTTGCAGAGACATTTGTCACCTAGAGCTGTCATCTTTTGTCAGCCCTGCTGGGGTGAGAACACAGGATTCACTGTGGCTTGCTTAGGGAGTCCGGAGGTTTAGGATTAAGGGTGAAGAGTGGAGAAGCTCCTACCTTATTTCAGTGCAGAGACAACCCGGGGCTTCAGCCTGCCTCAACTTCCCTTAACCCCATATCCTCCGTGCCATTTTAGCAAGGTACTACATTACAAAAAAACTGCACATTGGAAAAAAATCATACCTGAATATAGAAGAATGAAACTCAACCTTTTCCTCTCACTCTGCACAAATATTAACACCAATGGGAGCCCGAGCCTCCATGTAAGACTTCAAACTGAAACAGAGGAAAAAGCAGGGAGGATACTTCAAGGTGTAGGCACAGAGAAGGATCTGCTGAGGAGGACTTGGTTGCCCAGGAAGTTAGGCTGGCAATCAACCAATGGGGACTTATGAGAGCAAAAAGCTATTGCACAGCAAAGGAAATGATTAATTAAGAGGCAACCTACAGAACGGGAGAAAAATCTTCACAATTTTTACATTTGAAAGAGGATTAATTTCTAAAATACAGGCAAAAATCAAAACATAACACCAAGGAAATGAACAACCCAATTAAAAAGTGGACATGGAACTGAATCTAGTTCTTTTCAAAAGATGAAATACAAACTACCAACACATATTTTTAAAAAAGTGTTCAACATCCTTAGCCATCAGGAAAATGCAATTAAAACTATTTTGGGATTCCATCTCACTCCAATCATAATGGCTGTCATCAAGGAAATAAATAATAATGCTGGTGAGGATGTGGGGTGAGGGAACCCCATTCACTGCTGGTAGGAGTGTAAACTGGTGTAACTATGGAAATCAGAGTGGAGGTTCCTTGAATAGCTAAAAATAGAAATACTGTATGACTCTACTATACCACTTCTGATTTAAACCCAGAGAACTCTGGGAAACTTGCACATCCATTCATGCTGCTGTAGTCACAATAACCAGGAAAGGGAGCTAGCCTAGATGTCCATTAACTGGCCAATAGATAATACAACTGTGGTCCATATACACAATGGAATTGTAGTCAGCTGTAAAGCAGACGTGAGAAGCTGTTATCAGCAGACCCCCCTCATGCTGTTTTACAGGAAATATCTGTTTTAATAGGTAGACATCTGAAATAATGATAAAGTATAGTATACCCAATACATGAACCAGTAGCATTGTCATTTATAATCAATTATATCTACTATACAAAACTATCTGTACTATGCATTTTACAGCCAGTGTGCTTATCCCAGCTTCACTGCAAACATGTAAGAAATGCATCCCACTATAACATCATGACAAACACTACATAGCTAGATAAGAGACCAAAAAATTTCAATTCCATTATGGTCCATTATTGCCCAAAATGTCATTGTGTTGTGTATGTCTATTCTCATTGCTGGGATAAAGCAGCTGATGCGAGGAAAGTTTTTTCTTTTGGCTTAGAGTTGAGGGAAAGCTCCATGATGGCAGGGGAAGGCATGGCATGAGTAGAGGCTGGACATCACCTCTGCCACAGCAGGAGGAAAGTAGCAGCAGGAGAGTGAGCCAAACACTGAAAAATTGGGGGCTAATAAGCCTCAAGGTCTGTCCCCAATGTCATACCTCCCCCAGCAAGGATCCACCTTCCAAACTGCTACCAGCAGGGGTTCAAGCATTCAGAATACATGAGTTTATGGGAGACATCAGACTCAAACCACCACAATGTTCATCATTATCTCTGTTATTTATTGATTGATCAAATTTCTATTCTAGTTATAGAATTAGTTTGATGTAGGTCATTTAGCTTTTTCAAGTTTTCTTCCTTTTCCTTCCAGTATCGTTATAACTTATTTAGTTTACCTTTATATTAAAATATAATGATGCATAACCATTCTATAATTGGTAATAGTCATGATCAATTAAAAATTATGATCACCAATATAAGTCATCTAGGGTGATTACGCTTTTCTTACATAATGTTTTATTCATTTTGAAGTTTCTTTCTTCATTGCATATTATCTCTTCTCTTTCATAAATTCTGTGTGTGTGCACTTTAATTTCTCTCTTCTACATTCAAACTTTCCTTAAATGACTGGTGTTATTTGCTTCTGCTCCAAGTGAATTTTTTTCTTCTTTTTTCTTTCTTTCTTTCTTTCTTTCTTTCTTTCTTTCTTTCTTTCTTTCTTTCTTTCTTTCTTTCTTTCTTTCTTCCTTCCTTCCTTCCTTCCTTCCTTCCTTTTTTCTTTCTTTCTTTCTTTCTTTCTTTCTTTCTTTCTTTCTTTCTTTCTTTCTTTCTTTCTTTCTTTCTTTCTTTCTTTCTTTCTTTCTTTTTTGAGGTAGGGTCTCCTTGTAGCTCAGGCAGACCTGTATTCATTGTGTAGTCTCAGGCTGGCCTTGAACTCATGGTGATCCTCCCACCTCTGCTTCCCAGATGCTGGGACTAATGGTGTGAGCCACCATGCCCAGCCAGCGTGAATTTTAAAGAACTATAAATCTGTATAGGAACTCCTCTGAGTACTATATGGACTTACCAGATTTATATTAAGAAACTACTAAGTGTGCTTCTGAATTATTGACTTTTTTGAGAATAGAATCTTCTAATCTGTGTGTGCCTGGCTGCCTGTGTGTGTGTGTGTGTGTGTGTGTGTGTGTGTGTGTGTGTGCTCATACATGAACATGAGCACATGCCCTTGAATTATCCTGGACAGCGGAATTTGGGGGAGTGGACTGGGTGAAGGAGTCTATGGGGCACATTGTCAATTACTCTGTTTTCAAAGCCATGCTTCTGCTCTGGGTCAGGGTTAAATGAACCCTGTCTATAACCCTTCTTAATCAGTTGCTGATGTTGAAAGTGTCTACATGTTCAGTGAGTACTTTGTTATCTGAGGGGGAAACAACCTGTCATTGTTGGTGGGCAGCCTATTGAGAAGCCCTAGGTTATAGCTATTTTTTATTTCCATAATTTGATTCCAAATTCTTCATGCATCAGCTATTGAAATTAGCATGTTTAATGGGAATTATTATACAAGAAATTAATTGTAAGTAAAACATGATCCAGGACTGGGGATGTAGCTCTCACTTGATAGAATGTTTGCCTGTGCTTCATCAGCAGAGCCATGTGAACCAGGTGTGGTGACACATACCCAGAGGATCACGAAAACCCAAGCCATCCTCAGCTACCTAGAGAGCTCAAAGCCAATCTGGGCTAGAGAAGATTATTTCAAAATCAAAATCAAACAACATAAGCAACAAGAAACAAAACATGGTCCAGAAACCACTGAATGTAATTTCTTTTCAAATTACAATAACAATGATATTTAATAAAGAGATCACAAAATAAAAATTAATAACTTACAGAAAGATTTCAAATAATAAAGATCAAACCCCTAACAGGTAACCTATGGAGAGGACAGTGAGAGAGGTGAGTAAGGATTATTTAGTGTTGACAGGGTACTGTTCTCTGGATTTTTTTTTTTTTTTGAGGTAGGGTTTTGCTCTAGCCCAGGCTGACCTGGAATTCACTATGTAGTCTCAGGGTGACCTCAAACTCACTATGATCCTTCTACCTCTGCCCTCTGAATACTGGGACTAAAGTCATGCACCACCACACCTGGCTCTCTGGGTTTTTTTTTAATTCCAAAGAAAATGATATCAAAGGCCTTGGGAATGCAGCTATGGATACAACAGAAATTTATATTTTAGTTTCAGTCACAGTGGCCTGTGATTTGCAAGTCCCCTGGACCTGTTGCAGGATGTTCTCTTGTTCTGGGTTCTATAAAGACTCTGGAACAATGAGATTTGGTGAATTTTTTCTGGGCTGCTTGAACATGTCCATCAGGGATGTAGATGTACATGCCCATGGGAACAGAAACTCCTGCTCCAGACCTTTCTGCTCCAGACCTTTCTGCTCTTGGACCTGGGAACCTCTCATCTGGCTGTACAGCAAACAGGTGAACATTGGGAATGTGTCTCTCTGAACTCAAGGAGTCTTTCTATCAAATTATGCAACCTGAGAAGGGGGTCTAGACACTGGATTGCAGATAAATTACATAGTAGGTACATTATTTTTCAATAGAGCTATTAAAAAGAATTCCTACATAAAAACTAAGGGAAACAAGTACACCCATCCTTCTAATAATTTTATTGGTAGGGTCAACATGTATGCATAAACTATTGCATACTTCTCTTTCATATTGTGAAATAATAAAATAGTAACAATGCAGAGTAACCAACTTGCGAGCAACACACAAAATAATATAGATGTAGAAAACTTTCTAATTTGAACTCCATAATTGGTGCATAAAAATGCATGAGAATCTAAAAATGACATGAAACACACTGTAACTTAAAACTATTTCTATTAAAATTCCATTTGCTTTGTTTTTTTTGTGAGGTATTTTCTACAGAAGTTAGTCTTATAAAAAACAATCCCCAAAGAAATTAAGGTTTAAAACAAAGCAAATTAAAAAAAACAAGAAATAGAAAAAAGCTAAAAGGCGACTTCTAAAATGAGTGGGGTTGATGATATATGTGCACATTGTAAACAGGAGATACTGCCACATATTAATTCTTGGTTAAATAAACCATGGCAGCTGGAGAAAATGCACTGTAATAGACTATGCACACAAACATGTAATAAGTTATGAAATTTTGAACACTGCATAATAAAACCCTTAAGTCATCAAATATTGGATGAAAACAACTCATCTCTCATTAATATATAAATTAAGTGACATTGAGAAAGGTCTTCTAGGGACTGAGGAGTAGTTTAGTGATGAACTTAATGAAGCATGAGGACCTGAGTTCCATCCCCAGACTGAAATCCTCCTTATGAAAGGATCAGGCATAGTAATATGCTTCAATTCCAAGCCAGCCCATGATATTACCAAAGCAAATCACATCCTCTATAGGATGTGTGCTCCATCAGTGGCACCAAGCTTCTGCCAGAGTCTCTGGTTGCTCATTTTGTCACCAAGTAAAATCCCTACGTGGCCCTTTGTGGCAGGTGTATCTTCTTCCTTAGGCTGTGAGTGTATGTGACATATAAACTGTTGTTGATTTCATCTTACCAATGCTGAGTGACACATCATCTCCATAACCCAGAGGAGGAATCATTCCTTTCCCAAGGGAGTGATTAAGAGCCATTTAAACAGCAGCTATTCCTTGACACTGTGGTCACATGGCTGTCTCTTCTCTGTGTCATTTTCTTCTCCATCTGTCGGAAGTCTCCATCTTTTGTCTTTTAATAGAACACATTCTTTTAATACGATAGCCAATCTAGGACCTATCTGGATCATCCAGGGTAATCTCCTCGTCTCACCTTCCTAAACTCAATTATACCTGCAAAGGTGGTTTTTTTCCAGACAGAGTAACATTCATAGAGTCTGGAGTTTGAGACGGGATCATGTCTTTTTTTGGGAGGGGCATCATTTAACCTTCTACAAGAGCTAAGGTAAAATTATAATGTTATTTCTTTTTGTAATTGTTCATCATATTTAAAAAACTCATTGTTGTGGAAAAATACATGTTAAGGTAATTTCCACAAAGATCTTTGAAGATGATGATATTCAAATTTGATGCATTTTGAAGTAAAATTTAATTATGTGAGTCCCTTGTGTTTACTAGTAGAAACAGATTTCAACTCAGATTATGAACATAGTCAAATTTTGAGAATTATCTAGAACACTACAATGAACAAAAGTTCTGAGGCATATTTTGTCCAATGAAGAAGAACACTATGATGGGTTAGAAATGGCTCTGTTGTGCCAGATTTGGGGGTCTCCAAAGACCACTCAGGAGTTGAAGCGATGCATTCACATCAGGGTCTTTATTGCAGGCGGGAGCCAGGTCTCTCAACCTTCACCGACACAGTAGATCAGAGAGGAGAGTCCTGAGTCCAGAATTAGCAAGATTTTTATAGAAATTACAACAAGGATAGGAGGTTTCCAACCTGACAGTTACATGAGGTTGACATTTAGCAATCATTAGGAAGCATAAAAAATGTATTTTGGCTATAAAGAAATGGGTACAAGAGCAAAATTCAAAACTGAGTACGTGGAATTATGTAGTTTCAAAGTCTCCAAATAACATATATGAGTCAAAATAACTTTTCAAAACACAAGCAATTTCCCGAAACATGCATATTAATTATTCCTGTAGTTGGGTCGCCCTGTCCATTGCCCAGGGAGACACTCTAACCTAGTATAAACTAGTCTCTGCCTTATCTTCAAGGACTCCTTTCAGCAAGGTTTATTTTAAAATGGCTGTGCTTATGCTAAGAACATATTATATTATATTATATTGGAGTCTCACAGCTCCATAGGAGACAGAGCCAGAAAGGCAAAACACATACCATAGATTTCCAATCCCCTAAATTAATGATCTCTGGCCATTCTTGCAAAGTGATTCTTGGCAAATTCCAGGTTGACTAGTCCTTTCTCTAAGAATAATCAGTGTATCAGTCAGAGTTTGAATAGAAAACAGCCTCCAGAAAATATACTTTCTTAAAGGGAGGGAGGATTATTGAATGATTTGAAGTTTCACAACTGGGGGAGCTGGTGTAAGAGTTCATGGGAAGTGGTCTCTCTTTCTTGGAATTGCAGCCTGAATTCAGCAGGGCAGGCAGTTTGCAGGGAAGTACACGTGAATATATGAAGTAGAGCTGCAGAGAAAAACTGGACCTTGGGAACTCACTGGAACCCACATTGTCTGTCTCTCATGTCAGCCTGCAGCTGTGATGATAGGATTGAACTCTAGGAAAAGTTGGTGGCTGAAAAAGTTAATTTTCTTTTTTTCTAGGGAGATGGTGCAAGGGATTCAACCCAGGGCTTGCACTCTATTATTGAGCTGTATCTCCAACTCCAATGGTTAACTTTATGTGCCAACCTAGGTAGGTCATGAGGTATCCAGATATTTGGTTAATTATCTCTGGGTGCATCTTTGAGCATGGAGATCAACATTTGAATCTGTTGATTGAATGAAGCAGATTTTCCTCCTTAACACAGATAGCTTCATTCAGTCCTTGGAGGGTCTGACTGAAATAGGAAGGTGGAGGAAGATAGAATTTGCTCTCATCCTCTACCCTCCATCATATCTGACCCCACTCTCAATTTGTCTCTGATTTGTTTCAATATCATCATGTTTTCCTCCCATTATGAATGAATGTAGAAAGGTAGGTAATGTCAAGCACTGCAAAGTCATGAATATCAAGGCCATTTTGTGTCTGGAAGATTGCACTGTAAATAGTCCTACCTTTCATTTAGTTTTTGCAATCTTTTTGCTACCCATTCTGTAATAGAACCTGAGCCTCAGGAGGTGTTGTAGAGACATCCCAATGCTGAACACTCCACTGACCACCATCTGAAAAGAGAAGCTTCTCTAGCCAAAAGTGTTAAATATGGGTGTGATGACTAGGTTTTGTTGTCAACATGATCTTTTAAATTATCTTGGGTGTGTCTATCATGTTCACAGGAAGGCAGCCCTCTCAGTACGGGACCCAGGATGTAAGGAAGCTCAGCAAAGCTGAAAATTAACATACCTTCCTGAAAGGGCATAGTAGGAAGGAAATTCCAGAGACTCAGGAAGCCAACAGGTATAGGATAGGGTATTAAGACCTCTCCCTAAGGTTATATAAAAAGGAAGGAAATTTCTCCCTTTCCTTCCTACCTGTTTGCTGTTGTGTGAGTGGTGCTGGTGATGGGTTTCTCTCTCTGCTTGGACCTGTGAAAGGGGGCCAGCCTCTTTCACCATTATGGAACTTCCCTTGGATCTGTAGCTTCAATAAATCCTTTCCTCCCATAAGTGTGCCTGTTTTGGAGATTCATCTCAGCAGCGTGTGGTTGACTACGACAATGGGTATGTACATTTTTAAAAAATAAAGTGCTCATAAGGTAGTTTGGTGGGCATAATATACGCATTTTTCCAACAAAGCAATAGCATTATTCCCCTAGGGATCACAACCTCCCCTACCATAGGCTTTTCACTAGGTCGTCAGTACCAGGCATGTATTCCCTTTTGTGGAGTGGGCCTCCAGTCCAATTAGAGAATAGTTGTTGCTCCCATAACAATGTGCCAATATTGCACCAGTTGGTATTTGGGGCCTGGCTGCCCAATTCTAAGGCTTTCAAGGTCCACTGCTGTTCACCACTGTTGACGACTTCTGTCTCCCATAGGGCTGCATGTAGCCATAGCTTTTTTTCAGCTTTCTGTCAGCTGGCTGACAGGGAGGAGGTTTCCAACTCAGCTCCAACTTGATTTCTCAGTGACCTGCAGCCTAAGAATATGTGGTCTTCAGCAATAGGGTCTTACCATATCATTCTGGTGAGCAACCAAGAGTCTTGGCAATGGCCTGTAATGTTGTGAGGTCCTCAGGAACCTCCATAGCCAACAACTCACTGGAAGGTGTCCTATCCCTGGAAGTGAAATTTTTCTAGTGAAAATCTATAACTTCTGGGTGTGCCCTTATCCAAAGAAATAGGTTTCCATATGGCTTATTCTAAACCTCTTGAATTTTGGTTACCTCTGCTCCCAACCTTCCCTTACTCAATCCCTTCCCTGTCCCCACTTAGGGAATTCCACTCCCAGTAATCTGATCATCTACTACATATATACAATACCCTCTCCTTAAGTCTCCCCTCTCCTCCCTCCCTTGTAGCCCCTTTTTAGCATACTGGCCTCTACTACTGACTTTTACTCCAATTCACATACAAATCTAAACATTTGTAGCTAGGAGCTTGCCTTTTAATCCAGTCTGCAAGTCTGTGTCTTTTGGTTGGGGCAAGGTCATTGATGTTAAGAGTTATTGTTGAAATGTATGTATTTATTCTTACCATTTCTTGCTTTTGTAGTTTTTCCTTTACTCTCTTGTATTACTTATTATTTGAAAAATGGTTTATATTTTCCCCTTTTTTTCTCATGCATGGGCTTTTCTTTCTCTTCAGTCTGAAGGATCCCTTCAAGTATTTTCTGTAGAGCTGGTTTTGTAGACATGTATTCCTTTAGCCTGTCTTTGTTGTAGAAAGTCCTTATTTCTCCTTCAATTGTGATGGATAGCTTTGAGGGTATATAGTAATCTTGGCTGGCAGTTATCTTTCAGAACTTAGAATACATTACTCTAAGCCCTTCTGGCTTTTAAAGTTTGTATTGAGTAATCTGCTATTATCCTGATCACTTGCCTTTATAGGCTCCATGATGCTTCTCTCTTATTGCTTTCAGTATTTATATATTTGAAAATTTAGTGTTGAAAATTAGATGCGCAATATGGAATAAGTCTTATGTTGGTACCCCCATTTCCCTCCTCCCTGGCCACAACCCACTGAGGGCCCTCCTCAGTGGTATTTCATGATCAGTCAATAGGATGGGGGGTTATGAATTGCATGAGCTTTAGGCCATTTGTGTATGTGTGAGTGTGTGTGCTTGTGTGTATATGTGTGTGTGTTTGTGGGTTGTTGAGGGGGGAAATGTCTCTGGATATTCTCCCCCACCATGACTTCTACCTTCTTTCTGCCACATCTTCTGCTAATTTCCCTGAATCATTGTGGGCGAGTTTTAAGTCTGCTTTATTGTTGAGCTTTTAAGAGCTTTGGAGTTCCACTTTGGACTATTTTGGAGTCAGTATCTATCTGTTATCCTTCCATAGTTTATCTGACTTGCTGTGGTGGTAGCTCTTTTGTTCCTCTCGCCACTTCTTTAGAGGTTTTGTTAGGGCTCCAGGTGGTGAGTTTGGGGTGGTTCATCTCCTGGTTGGGTGACCCCATCATCTCAGGTCCAGTTGGTGGGATTAGGTTGTTCATGGTTCTACTTGCTTTCTGTCTGTGGGTCAGGAGTTGGTAGGCCTCAATATATTTTCTTTGTTCTGCATGTTGAGTAGTTTAATTATAATATGGTGAGGAGAGGTTCTTTCCTGTTTTGGTCTGTTTGCTATTCTAAATGCTTCCTGTTATCTGCATTGGTACCACTTTCCTTATTTGGGGAAAATTCTCTTGTATGATTTTGTTGAAAATATCTACTATGCCCTTACAGTGAAAGTCTTCTCCTTCCATTATTCCCTGAATTCTTATGCTTGTTCTCTTTATAGTGTCACAAATGTCTTAAATTCCCATTCATACCTTCCCATTAGTTTCTTCTTCTCTTTGTTGGACCAATTCTGCCATCTTGTCTTCCAGTTTAGATATTCTGTCCTCTCCTTCATCTATTCTATTGGTGAGACTTTCTATAGAGTTTGGTATTTGACTCACTGTGTTCTTCATTTCCAGCATTTCTGATTGGTATTTCTTTATTATTTCTATTTCCTTATTCATATCTTGTATCGATCTCCTTATTTCCTTAAGTTGGTTTACTGTATTCTCCTTTTGGAGTTTGTTTTCTTCTTTGATTCCTTTAATTTCTTTGATCATACTTATAATCATCCTTTTGAATTCTTTGTCAGGCATTTCATCTAAGTCTCACCAAAGGTCATTTATGATGGAATTATAATTTTGGGGGGAATTATATTGTCTTGATTTTTTTGTGATCTTTAGATTATAATGTAGAGATTTTTGCCCATTATAACTAGTTCACAGGAGGAATGTGGAAGAGTTTGGAACTTTGAGCTAGAAAAGCCCTTGAATACTGCAAACAGAGTTTCCTGGGCCATTCTGATAAGGGTGTGGAAGGCCAGAATGCTGAGAGAAGCAGGGAAGTGGAGGTCTGACTCAAGTTTTCAAAGGAGAACAAGGAAGCTCTTGTGAACTGGGTTAGAAACAGTTCATTTGATATTTTGACAAAGAATCTGCATTCTACTCTTGTTCAAAGAACTTGAGTGAAGTTGAATTTAAGTTTTGGGGTAGTGGCCTAATTCACTTGGTAGAGGAAATTTCAAAACAATATAACATATAAGCTAGGGGATGGTTATTTCTCACTGGTCTTATGCAGATCTTCAGCAAAAAGATATGAAAAAAAATTTTTAGAGAGAAAAAGTCTATGAGCTTGTCTAAAGTTTGGGACAAGAAGAGTACTGCTGACAAAGCATCTAAAATTGTTCTAAAAATTAAAGGAATTAGCTGGGCATGGGAGTGCACACCTTTAATCCCAGCATTTGGGAGGCAGAAGTAGGAAGAGCTCCATACATTCAAGGCCAGCCTGGTACGACAGAGTGAGTTCTTGGGTAAGCTGGACTACAGTGAGACCCTACTTTGAAAAACAAAACCAAAAAGATTAAAAGGAATTAATCATATTAAAGATAAACCTCACTCTGTTCATTAGGACAACAGAATGGTGCTTCAAGGGCAAGACCCCACACAATGAAGGTTCTGATGTATGAGTGCAAATTCTTTTGAAAAGCAAAAGGCTGAGAAGGCTGAGAGCAAAAAACACTGAAGAAGGGACTCCCTGATCAGAAACAAATGCCTGGGAAAGTGTTTCCACAGATTCAGCAACCAAGCGACACAGATGTCACTACATCTTTGGTCCAATGAGACCAAACTCCATCCTGATTTGGCAGCACTGTCCAGATGCTACTGGTTTGATAGACATAAAAGAGGTAAGCTCGAGGTGGGATCATGGTGTCTTACTCCATAGGTTCAGAGAGCCACTGAGCCCAGGCGAGGGGTTACAGGGTCAGATTCCCTGCATGGAAGTCCTGAGAGCTCATTGTCTGAAGGGGTAAATATGAAGCCTAAATTTCCTTGAAGACCCCAGAATGCCAGATCCATGGGTATCATCTGCCAAGGACAGCCATAAGCTCATTATGGAGCTGGTTCAAGAGAGAAGCTATGTGTGATCTAGGCAGCAGAGGTGGAGGGGTGGAGTTATTCAAGCTTTTTCAAACATAGATGATTCTATCATGAGACCAAGATGCCAGACATGGAGCTTCAGGATTTTCCCTGATACATTTCAGTCTTGTTTTGGGCCAATCTTCTTGCTATGCTTCCATTCATCCCTATGGGAATGGGAGTGTGCCATTTTATACTGTGATTGTGTCATTTGTTTTGAGATTTCACAGGCAATCATAGTTAAGAAATTGTCTTCAGTCTCAAAACAAACTTTGAGCATTTGAATAGTTTTGGGACTATGGTAGGAACTACAAGGATTTTTGAAGTTGGAATGAACACATTTTACATGAGATGGCCGTGGAGCTTATGAGGGTCAGGGATAGAGTGTCTGGTTTGCATGTTAAATGTCCCCCAGAGGCTCATGTGTGCCAACACTTGGTCCTCAGCTTGTGGTGCTGTTTATAAAGGCTGTAGAATCTTTAGGAGATGGAACTTTGCTACAGGAAATAGGTCATTGGGGGTGGGCTTTGAGGTTTTTGTAGCAAACTCCACTTCCTCTTTCCTCTGCTTCCTGACTGTGGATACAATATGATGTCATTGGCTGGTCTCCTATTTCTGAAGCAATGCTTTTTCTGCTGTGGAGGATGGGTAGCTTCTAAAAATTGTAAGCCAGAATAAACTCTTTTCTTCCTTATGCTGCTTCTTGTCAGGTATTAGTCAAAGCAGCGAGTAGAAAAGCTAATACACTCTGTGAATACTTATCTGTGGTCCAACTTCATCTTCTTATAAGGACACAGGTTATATTGGATTGGATTCCACTTCCATGACCTTCTACCTTAGTTCCTTCTTTAAAGGACTTACTTACAAATACAGTTAGAATCAATGTACTGGCCATTGGGGCCTTAAAATATGAATAGGATATAATTAAACATATAGTAACACACCCACACACCCTCTGTACTCTTCAAAATTCATATCTTATTTGCATGTATCATACAATAACTCCACCCCAAACTACCATTCTGGCATTAACTAAGCCCATATGTCATCCAAATGTCACTAAAATCAAGCACAGGTGAGACCTTATGTGTGTGTGGGGAGGAGACTTGAGATTTGTTTCATGTGATTGTGAAGCTTGGTGAATTCAAAACCTTGAAGAGCAGGCAAGTTGGCTGGAAATCCAGGGTAAGGATGCAGAATTCCCTTTTCTTGGAGGAGAGATGAGCCATCTTGTGTTAAGGCCTTCACTTGACGGTAGGTTACCAACATCACGGAAACTGATTGGCTTTACTTAAAATCTCCCAATTTAAACATTACTCTCATCTAAAAACTACCTTTCTAGAAACATCTAAAGCAATATGGGTTTTAAAGTTAGGAAAAGAAAACAAGCAAGTTCATTAATGTGCATGTGGAAAATCGCAGGAGTGCGATTACCCCTAAAATATCGTTTTCCATGGCCTAGCAAAGTTGGCACATAAAACAATCCATCACTGTGATGTTTGCTTCAGAGTTCCTAATAAGGTTTCTGAGACTGGTGCTCTGACTGGAGTGTGAAGGACTCCGAAAACAGTTCTGATTCACAGTTTTGTGCAAGTTGAGCCTTGAGAAAGAAGCTAACGCCTTTGTGAATGAATGGGGTTGGGGTTCTCATTCCAGGCACAAGGAACTCTATCTTCCCTGGCGTGGAGTTGGACAGAGGTTGGTTTGTTTGTACAGAAAGTAGAAAGTAACATAGTGAAAGACATCTGGAAATAAAGGACTTCACAAATCATTTGGTTATGGCATACTTCCTAGATTCGGGATGGACCAAATTAATTACAGCAATGCTATATGCTATGTAAGATTATTGCAAGTTCAATTTATACACTCCATATAGGAATTACATCCTCAATTGCTTTTATTGGTCTTTTGATTGCTGAGAACATTTACTACTTAAAAAAAAAAGAAAAACAAAATTAACTTTCTTACAAAAGCGACTTTCATGCAGGGCAATTCTAACAAGAAATTGCCCGTAGATAAAGAGAAAAAAAAACATGAACCAGGGAGGGAGAATTACCAGAAGCAGTTAATTAAATGAGTCACACAGTGTACACATGATCTTCAGAGCAGAAAGAAAACACACCCAGGCCTCCCATGCATGGTGGGAAAAAAAAAAAAAAACACCTATTTTTTTTCACAATTCAATTTTTACAGTCAAGATGAGAAAATGAGGAGGAGGATTACAGTCCACCTTGCCACTTCACTTTACAATGCCAGTCCGTGAACCTCTGTTCCTTCTTTCCTTTATAGATTTATTTGATAAGCACTTATGTTGTAGTCAGTCACATGCTGCTGTGATGAATCTCCAAACCAGGCACAATTTTGGGGAGGAAAGTATTTATTATTAAACTAACAGATCCAGGGGAAGTTAAGGAAAAAGGTTGGCTCCCTTTCACAGAAGCAAGCAGAGAGAGAAACCCACCACCAGCACCTCAAGCAAGCAAGCACATTGTAACTCACAAAAATGCAGAACTGCCAGACTGGGGTTCTGGTTTTTCTTTTGCATATCTATCCCTAGTATTTTGCATCCAATTTAGAAAGGGTGTCATGACCCCAGGAGGCCAGGCCAAAGTGACACTTCCTCCAGCCAGAAGACTGAAGACAATTCACAATTATAATAAATTCTATTGAGGGACATTTACTCAAAACTACCACAACTTATCAAACACTAACTGTGTTAAATACAGTCTGTAGCCAAGATAGGAAGCCAAAACATAAAGCCATGTATAAGGAGAGGTGAAGAAATCTAGTCACACAAGTAATTGAAGCTGAAATAACACAGAGACATAAAACAAACGTGTAATCCCAAAACAAATACAATTGAATCAACTAAGTAGTTGAGTTTCCTACTAAAAAAATCTTCTCTTAAAGACTTACAACTGGTGTATACTCAATTTCAAGTGATTTTATTCAGTTATACAGTTTTAGATAAATACAAATGAAATTCTGTAAAGTTCATAAATGATTCATTCTAGCTAAGTTGTAAGAATATGGACTATTTTCTTTAGTGTTAACATGTCATATTTGTTTTCTGTCTCTCTTTCTCTCTCCTGCCTCAGTGCTAGGGTGTGAACTCAGCAACTCAGATAGGCTAGGCATGCATTCTACCTCTGAACTATATTTCTAGTTTGTTATGTTGTCTGTGATAAATGCCACTCTCTTATCCTTTATTATATGAATAATGTTACCTCATTAAATCGTTGTAAAACAAAATGGAGCAGAAAAATATCATTCTCAGAAATCTAATTTAGGTCCATTTATTTTACAAGTAAGTGCCTTTAACCACTGAAATGGTCTTTTTTAAAAAAAATGAAAATTTTATTTATTTATGAGAGAAAAGAGAGAGAATATGGATATATTAGGTCTCTTGCTACTGCAAATGAACTCTAGCTGTGACTGGATTTATGTGGGTACTGGGGAATCCAACACTGACTGGCAGGCTTTGCAAGCATCTTTAACCACTGAGCCGTCTGTCCAGCCCGAGACAGGGTCTTTCACTGAACCCGGAGTTTGTGCCATTTTTCATTCAGCAATGATCCTCTGTGTCCACCCTCAGCACTGGGGGTCCATGCATGCCTAGTCTCATCTGCTTTTTATGTAGGTGCAGGTGCTTTTACTCACTGAGCCATCTTCCTGGTCCCCAAGTATCATTTCTTCCCTTTTTGGAGGGGGGTTGGAATCTAAGACTTTATTGTAATTAGAAAGAAGAAGGGGTTCAGGATAGAGGGAAGGTGGTTGGGAGGAAGGGAAGGAGGGAAAGAGAGAAGGAGAGAGAGAGGTGCATGCACTAAAGAGAAAAGAGAGAGGGAGGGATGAGAGGGGGGAGAAAGAGGGTATGTGCACCTGGAGCTGAAAGAGCATCATTTATTTATTTTTAATATTTTTATGAGAGAGAGAGAATATGCCAGGGTCTCTTGCCACTGCAGATGAACTCCATTCACATGAACTATTTTGTGCATCTGGCTTTACATGGATACTGGAGAATGGAACACTGGCTGGTAGGCTTTGCAAGCAAACACCTTTAAAAGCTGAGCCATTTCTCCAGTCCAAGAGCATCACTTAATAATAGCATTTATCATAGTTAGTCAGACAATTGCCTCAAGACTAGCTGACTTAATTATGCATATTTTAATGTAATGTGTTACTTATTATTACACAACAAATTATTCCAACATTTAGCCTAAAATAACAGATATTTATCATCTCAGAGTTTCGGTGGGTGAGAATCTGGTCAGGGCATAGCTGTATCT
>PVHP010028998.1:0-16816 GCA_004024765.1 Zapus hudsonius
CGATGCTCACTACTTTCTCAATAGGTTATAGTATGCTCGTAAGGATTTTATAGTTTTGAACCTAATATGGTTTATCCTCATGCTTATGCCATTCCCCTCCCCCCATCCCTTACGACAGACTGTTTTGTAAGGGCAAAGTAGCAAGTGTGAGGCAGTCTGCAGTGCAAGGAGCTCCCAAAGGACTCTAACCTTGGTACCACCTTGATCTTGGACTCCAACCTCCAGAACCTTTGAAGACCTAATTATCTATGGCTTAAGGCTCTCATTCAATATTTTATTATGGTAGCCTAGCAAGTGAACAAAAGCATTTAATTTTAGAGACCTGAAAAAGGAGATGGAGACAAGGAGGTGTGGACAGGTAGCTTACGCTGGGAGGGTGCTGAGGATTTGCCATAAGGGGATGAGACCCGTGAAACAGGGAGAGCTGATCTGGGGATGCCTATGAGCAGATGGGGGGAACCTCAAACTTACTGGGGCGTCTGAGTAGGCTGCACCCTATACCACCTGTCTAAAGCACCAGCCTAGGTGTCCATCCACCAGTCAAGGGCTGCTAATGGGATGTTCATCCCACCTAACACACTTCCTGGGTGTCATAATGATGAGTCAGGGAAGCCTTGGGCCCAGAGGCTCACCTATGACTAGAGGGCGACCACTGTCATAGCTGGAGTTAAAATTAATATCCTAGAGGATTGTTGGGCTGGAGCACCAGGCATGTCTGGTACAGTCAAGGCCCCAAGGCCAAGGGCACGGTGTCTTTTGGCAGCAGAGTCAAAGGCAGCTCAGAGGTTTAGGAAAGACACCATTTGACCCCAAAGGCAGGCTCATGTTGGATGGGAGTCACATGGCTTCCAGGAGAATGTCTGTGGCCTTCCAGAGCAGGGCTCAATGCTCTGTGATGTTTGAAATACTCAGGGAAAGCATTCCCCTGACTTCCCCACAAGGAGCCTGCAAGGTCTCATTCATATCCTCTCAGCTGGAGCCCTTCCTCCTCAGTGTGATTGCTTCCTGCTTTGTGTTGCCAGAAGTTCCCTTCTTCCCTATTGTGGGAGTTTAGGAGAGAGACCCCAAACAATGTGGCCAAGCTCCTCCTTAACCCCTCCCCAGTTGGAGTTTTGCCCTGCCTCCTGCAGGATGAAAATGGGTATTCTTGTTTGATGTTTTCTTAAACATGTATGTGCTTTTTTTCTGGTGATTTTTTTTTTTTCGATTCTTCACCCAATACCTTAACAGCAGTTAGGGTTATTTCTTCAGAGGGAGGATTGGCAGTTTCAGGCAAGTTCACAGATTCCAGGCTTGACCTCTCCCCACCCCCCCAGGGGGAGGTGTCCCTAGTTAGAGTTCAAACCTAGATCCTAAAACTGATTGGTCAGGTATGGACCAACCAGCTATCTCTCTGACTTACCTGGCAAAGGTCTTAAAAAGTCACTGAAAGAAAGTCCAGCCTCTTTTTCCTCCACATGGCTCCCTAGGAGAAGGACTTCTAAATTTCCAGGCCTTAGGAAGGGCTCAAGATTTTCCCACATGAACCTTCTTCCTCATGATGGAAGCCCTCTGTTATCTCTCCTTCTTCTGCTTGTTTGGCTGAGCAGCATAGATTTTGCTATAACCTCTCCCACGTGTTCTCTCTGCACTGGTGGTTAGAGATCTCTGTAACTTCCCATTTTCCTTTAAATAAAGTCTCCCACTATACCTTATCCTCTGATGGTCTATAATTTTAATTCTTTAACTTTATAGACAAAAATTTGGGTATTCCTTAGGCTCTGAGGAACACTGGAAGTAGCTGGGTAGTATCTAAATTCTAATCCCCAGCTTCCCATTACACTATGAGGACTGTAAAATAACCTCTCACTCATTTTAGACTTCAGAGTTAATCTTTCCTACAATGAGTGGATAAAGCCATCTTGAATGCCATGGGGTTTTACCCAGAGAGTGTATTTGGATATCACAGCAATGGGCCCTAGAATTCCTCTAAACCAACCCCTTCACTGTACAGAGGGCGCAACCCAGTGAAGTGACTTGTTCAAGAACAAACAGCAGGCTGGGGAGAGTGATGTCACTGCACACTGGAAAGAGGAAGGGGGAAACTGACAAAACTCTCATGGCCTTTCTCCAAGGTTTTATTTAAAAAAATATTTTTTTCCTTTTTCTTTTCGAGGTGGGGTCTTGCTCTAGCCCAGGCTGATGTAGAATTCACTGTGTAGTCTCAGGCTGGCCTCGAACTCATGGTAATCCTACCTTTGCCTCTCGAGTGTTGGGATTAATGTTTTTTACTGACAATTTCCATAAATATAAACAACATACCATGATCATAACCCCCTTTGAACCACCTTCCCTTTTCCTCCCCATCCACTGAATCTCTTCTTTCCAGCTAGTCTCTCTTCTCTTCTGATGCCATCCTTTTTTTCTCTCATATTATTCAGGTATTGCATAGGTAGCGTCAGGCACTGTGAGATCATGAACATGTGAGAGGCCTTGATATCCCCAAGGTTTTCTAAGCAGTAGACAGTTGCTAGGGGAAGGAGATTGGTGGAGCAGCTTGTGGGTGCTGGTTTCAACTCATGGTGAGGTGGCGCTCTGTGGTCATGTAGCTTTGAGTCACCCTTGCTTCTGGAAGTGACCCCAATAAACTCACCAGTTCACCCTGCTAGACTTGGGTGTAACTGTTTTCTTGGTCTATAGTCAGTGCCCTGTCTGGGATCAGGTTTGTTCAAGGTTCTCCAGGAAAAGTCACATATCAGGGAGACAGTCTGGATCACAGCCATTATTTCAAACAAACTTTCCTCTGTATCATAAATAGTTTTACACTGTCCAACACCTCCTTCAACCTTTACTGTCACCTTGAATATGGAAATCAGACAAGAGCTTACACCTCTCCTCTTTGGCATAAAGGTTAACAAATGAATGTGATGTATTCTGTCACAATAAATGTACAAGGCCTTTAACCTAGGGGCTCCCCTAACACATGCAAATTTTCATTCAAGGCCCTTTGTGCTGGCCTACACTCTCTCCTCTTCAAAATCTGAGGCTATTGCTTCTTTGCATATTATTTGCATGGATTTGCATAATGGGCTCTGGGACTCTAATTTTAAATATATAAGAGAGACTGAAACTAAAATCCAGTTTGACATGCTTAAAATGTGGAACCATTTTTCAAAACATATCAGAATATGGATGGGGGGTGAAAGCCCACAGATTGATGGACACCCGTATGTCGCAGGAAGACCTTCTACCTAGAATTCCAGCACATATGTGACCACCCAAGCCAGGGGAAGTTAAGGGTCTCCTCCTCCGGGGTATTTGATTGGCTTGCTCACATGGCAAGACATGTGCATCTGGCACAAGCAAGAAGGATACTGGAAGAAGTGGCTGATAATGTCTAATGCTCTGAGCACTTCCTGTGGACCACACACTGAAGGGCAGGCCTGCATGACCCAGTCATCCTCCTGGCAACTGCATAGAGAAGGTGCTATATTAGCTCCCTGTTGTAATGGAGATAAAGAAGCCAGGGCAGCAGGAGTCCACTGAAGTCACACAGCTGAGGAATGGTGAACAGGGATTTGAAGTTCCAAAACTTGGCCCAGAAGTCCACATTCTCAACCACTTTTACTTCCTCTCCTTCTCTCCCTTTTTCCCTCCCCACCCCTTTCTCTCTTCCTCCCTTTCTTCCTTTCTTTCTGGAAGTGCTGTGGCTTGAAGCCAGGGTCTTGTACTTGTAAGGCAAGCTCTACCACTGAGCTACATTCCCTAGCTGCCCTGCCTGCCTCTTCCTGTTCTGTACAGTTTGCAGCAATGATCTAAAAATCCCAGGGAACTGATTTGCTAGGCTGATCCCTCTCACTTGATTTCTTTTATATCAAATTCCTGGGCTCTGTTCACCACACCAGATGTTCTTTACCAATCCATTCATTAGCTTTATTTGTAGGCAACAAGGGGGTCCAGGGCAGGGGAGCTCTACTTCCCTTCTCTCTTTCTCCCCAATCAGAGTTGTCCCATGCTCACTTTTGTTTTGGAGAAGAAAAATTATCCATTTAAAATTTCTCATACAATTTGTTGTATGTAGAATTTTATTTAGTTCCTTATAATTTCAAATCTTATTCTTACAAGTAAATTTTCCTTCCACACTCAGTTTCTAGTGCAAGATATTTTGTTCACTGCCTTTTGAAACCCTGAGACAGAAAGTTACATGATTCTGCGCCCTTCCCTTGTCACAGAGCAGCAAGAGGCCCCTGCTGGATGCTTGGGGCGGTGATTTTAAGTCACATTTGCTGACACTTTTCCATTATTTCCTTGCTGAGCCTAGAAGGGCCTTCGTGACCACTTGCAGCAGAAGGCAGAGGTGACATCTTTCTTCCAGAGGCAGAATAGAGGATCACACAGCTTCTGTGTTTTTCCTACCCCTGTGTAAGAAGTCTAGATTCCTCAGGACAACACATGGAAAGACCATGTGAGGTGTGGTAGGATCAACTTGGGAGCCCAGTTGTCCCAGCCTGGGCTGGGACCCAACATGATGGTGAAGAAGCAAGAAAGACAACTCTGCTTGGAGTCACTCTTGGACTGCCACCACCAGAGACCTCCCAGAGAGTGCCACCAAGCTGAGAACAAAATAAATTATTTTGTCACAGCTCCAAGCTTCCTTGGAATGATTTTATATTTACTTAACTCATTAAAAATTTATTCATCTATTTGCTCATGTGTAGGGGCACACCAGGGTCTCTTGTCACTGCAAATGGATGCCCATCCAGCTTTATGAGGGTCTCAGGGAATTGAACTCAGGTTGGCAGGCTTTGCTGGCAAGTGTGTTTAACTGCCAAGTCATCTCTCCAGCCCTTAAATTTATTTAAATTTGGAGATGAGGTCATTATGTAGCTCGGACTGGCTTTGAACTTGATCTTCCTGCCCCAGCTTCCTGAGTGTTGTGCTGGACAACCATATTTGGTAGGCATTTTTATTTTGTTAAAGTATGTTCCCAAAGATCATTGTTAACTTGACCCTGAGTTGAATAATGCCATTTTTGAGGGCATAGACTCCTTAGAAAATGATGAGTTATGTCCTCTTCTGTTCCCTACTCTGGCCTTTATCCCACAGGATGGTACAACATGAGGCCCTCACCGATGCCAGCCCTTGATCTTGGACTTTCCAGACTTCAGAACTCTGAGGAAATTGTAAATTACCCAGCCAGTTCTGCTGGGGCAGCCACAGTGGATTAAATCACCTGGGACTTGGCTTCTGCACTGGATATTTCCATAGCACAATGAAATTGTGTCCACAGCACAGCACAGCATATCAGGCCATCAGATGACTGTTTGTTGCATGGGACAACCTTGCCCAGAAATGAGTTTCCTAACTTTATGATGATCATTTTTTAATTAGAAAGGATGTCAGGACTCTTGATAGCTAACCTCTTCAGAAGAAAGTCAAACAACCTCCATCCAGTTAACCATGTAGCTCCATGGAGTGAGCTGGGGACAGACTTGGGCCAAGTTGCTCCCTGTCCTAGCCCACTTATGTTCAAACTCTGTCTTCCTTGTGCTGTCACTGTGCTCTCAGAGCCCTAGTGAGCTCTGCCAAATGCCAACGATCACTTTATTTCAAAGGTAAATATAAACTCCTAGTCCCTTGGGGTATCAATATGCACCACTGATTTAGGGGGACAGGCACGTAAGAGGCAACCCCTGCCTGTGACTTTGACCTAGGAGTTTTCAGTGCAAACCTTTGCTGCTCCCTCCTCTCCTAGGCAGCCATCCTCCAAATGTTTGCTCCCATAAGTCTTGGACTGTGCTTCTAACCGCAGGGCTAAAAGGTGGAAGGTTCTGCTCTGTACTCTGAGCTGATGGATGCCATCCCCCGGTGGACTCCAGAAATGTCCGGAGATCACAGGTTCAACAGCTAGACTGATGAGGTCCATGACTTCACTGGGAATTGTTTCCCAGAGCACAATCTCTAGAACACAGGCAAGCTTTCTGCCATCTGTCAGCCTCCCATAGCTGCATCACAGGATAAATTCTCACTGGCCAGAGACCACAAGTGCACCTGGGGCACACAGGCCCGACTCACATTTATCCTGTGATGCAGCTATGGGAGGCTGACAGATGGCAGAAAGCAGTCCAGCAAAAGCATGTACATGCACATGTGGGGTGCATGCCCACCGATGGTGCATGTACATGCACATGTATGCACACATGTGTGCTCATGGTTCACTCTTAGGAATACACATATACAGTCTCACACACACACAAATGCACACACAGACCACAGCCCTTTCTAGCCTTTCCAGGGACAAGAAACAGACAAGCATGATGAATTTGTAGGTCACATCCTCCCCATCAGGCATGGAAACAAATCTATAGTCATGTCTCTGAGGAATTTTCTAGATCAAGTTAGTGGAGGTGGGAGGATCTACCCTAACTCTGGGCAGCACCATCCGTGGGCTAGGTTCTTGGACTGTATAAAAAGAAAAAGAGCCAGCTGAGCAAGCAGCATTCATATCGCTCTACTTCCTCCCTGCTGATGAGACAATGTGATGCTGGCTTCCTGTTCCTGCCATGCTTTCCCTGCCACTATGGACTCTTACTCTCTGGAATCATAAGTCAAAATAAACTCCTTCCCTAAGTAGCTTCTTGTCAGGTATTTTGTTCTAGCAATAAGAAAGTAACTGATACAACAGTACATCAAAACCTGTTCACTTTTTAAAAAAATTTTGAACTTCACTGTATGAACAAATCACATGTTGATTCCTTATAATCCCTCTTCATCACCTTCATTCTTAGTGTCCCGAGGCATTGTCCCCCAGTCCCCCACAGAGACCAACTAGTCACTCTTTCTATTTTATTTATCTGAGAGTGAGTGAAAGAAAAAGAGTGAGAATGGGTGTGCCAGGGCCTCCAGTCATTGCAAACCAACTCCAGACACATGTACCACCTTGTGCATCTGGCTTTATGTGGGTACTGGGGAACTGAACTCAGGTCCTTCTGCTTTGCAGGCAAATGCCTTAAGTACTAAGCCATCTCTCTAGCCCCTAGTCACTCTTTTAAGTGTGACTTTGGCACTCCTCTTTAGAGGTGAGGTCCACCTCTTAGAGATGCTGGGCTTGGGACTGTAGTTGAATGACTTGCAGGCTAGGTGTGAGAGGTGATTCAGCCTCTTGTGTTCTTGGTGTCCTCTGGAAGCTGGCCTGCATCCTTTCAGGAAGCCCAAGCTGTCCAAGATGGGATCATGGACTGAGGCAGAGCCCTGGCCTCCAGGCCAGTGGTACTTGCCGACTATCTCGAGATGGACCCTGCAGCCTCAGTCATACATCCCAGCTGGGTCTGGGTGAGGCAGGGGTAAAAGGACCCTCTAATGCATATTTATGAGCAAAATGAGGGATCATTCCAGGACTGTTCCTAAATTTTGGGGTGGTTTTATAGAGACAGTAGTAAGTGGAATACACCCATGTGGAGGGAAACCAAAGGTTTTTGAGTGACCATCCTGATTTAAACATGAGGGGAGCTCAACAGGCTGACTTGGACCTGGGTTTCCTTACTGTCTTCATTCCCACTCAGACTTAGAAAGAGAAACCTCTCAGTTCTGGCTCTTTCTATAGCATGATTTCTCTGATATGCTGCCATAGGTTGCCCAAAGGAAGAAAGGAACAGAGCATAGTTAAGAGTGCCTGGCACAGAGTGCAGATGGAATAAAGGTGAGGTATCTGATGCCTGCAGACTGAACACACAGCTGTTTCCTGCCAGGAGCTGTTCTAGAAAGTACCATCAGCTGTGATGGGCGCATACACTCACATAGTGGAGGGGCCCCTCAGACTCCCCAGACAAACAAAGCCAGTGAGCACTGGAATTATATGGACAAAAAGGTCAATGCAGCTGCTAATAAAACAGCAGGATCATCAAAGTTCCTGAGCATCCTGCTGACATCAGAAGAAAGAACACAAGTGCCCCAGTCCCAACTGCCTCGCAGAGCTAACAGGAAGAGGAAGTTCTGAGCCTCTCTCTGTTGTATTATATGGTGACTAAAGTGAATAATAATGTATTGTACATTTCAAAATAACTACAAGAGAGGATTAAATTCCTGGGTGAGCTGGTGTACTACCTGGCAAGTGGTAGGCTAAAGCAGGAAGGTTGTGAGTTCAAGGCAGTCTAGGCTCTATAGGGAGACACTGCCTCAAAAAGGAAGGAAGAAAGGAAAGAAGGAAGGAAGGAAAGGAGGGAGAGAGGGAGGGAAGGAGAGAAGGGACAGGATTTAAAATTTTAAATGTTCTCACCATGAGGAAATTATAAATATCTGAGGCGATGGATATGTTAAGTAGCTTGATTTAACCAGTCTACTGATTAATGTGTACATACGTGTATCAAAACATCACAATGAACCCAATAAATACAATTATGATTTGTCAGTCACAAACATAATAAAACTTTAAAGACAACTGTCTGTGTATTACAGTAGAATTTGACAGACACTTCTCGGCCAACTAATCAAAGTCAACATCAGTCATGATAGTCATGCTGACAGTCTGTGCATCTGATAGGAAAATGGCTCCTCACCTAATGTGGTTTTCCTCCCTTACGCCTATGTAACTTCAGTGTAATTATTAGAAAACATTAGCAAATTTCCAAGTTGAGGGACACTATACAAAACATCTGACCAGTGCTCCTCAAAACTGTCAAGGTCATCAAAAAATAGGGGGACTCAACAGTGACTTATTCTCAGCACTTCAAGCCTGGGCAGCTTCTCTGACCAAGGCTGAGAGCAGCATCAGTCTATGGGTATAAACATACATACTCAGGCAGGTGCCTTCGCCATCTCTCCCACCCTAAAAATACCTATTTTGAAAGCAGTTTGACAGCACATCATTCAGCAAAACAACAGCTTCTCCACCAGGACCCATGGCTTCCTCAAACTTTGGCTTTGACCTTTTGACCAGGTTTATAGTGCCAGGCACGAATTCCCTCCTGTAGAGTGAGCCTCAATCAGAAAGTGATTGGTAGGGCTGGGAAGATGTCCCAATGGTTAGAGGTACTTTTTTGCAATGTCTGTTGGCCTAGGCTTCAATTTCCTAGCCATCCATGTAAAGCCAGATGCCAAAAAGTGATACCAGCATCTAGGGTTTGTAGCAGCAAGAAGCATAAATAAATGAATAAAAATTAAAACTAAGAAAGTGATTGGTTACTCCCACTACTCTCTGAAGAACCATTAGCAGTTAATGGTTGCCTGGGGTGGGGGAGTATTTTCTTCAGCAGTGTAGTTCCCGATGCTCTAGAGAATAACACCTTCCCATGGCCATTCAAGCAACACTAATTAAACACACACACACACACACACACACACACACACACACACACACACACACACCATGAAAGTAGGAAGGGAGTTGGCTAGTCAGGAAGAAGGGATTCAACAAGAGTGGAAAGGGAGTAAGTGAGCAATAGGGGTAAATGTGATGAAACACATAGACATGTATGAACTTGTCACAAAGATCCAAACAACAATAACACCACCACATCCTCAAGGAGCCTAAGACACATCATGACTGCTTGTCAAGTGGCGTCCTGGGTGGGCCCTGGAATTGAAAACGATATAGGGAAAGACCGAGGGGAATCTGAATAAAATGTGAACTTCCATTAGTAATTAATGCATCATATTGTTTTATCAACCGTGACAAGAGTGCCATGCTTTATTGGATGTTAACGTAGAGACAAAGGCCAGAAATAAAAGCAAGAGTCCCATACTTTCACAACCAGACCATGACTTTTTGGAGCCTGACCGCAGGGACCCATCACAGATATCTGGAGACTAATTCCTAATGAATGATATCACTGTACTCAAATGGTCGGTTTCAAAGAAAATATGTTACACTGTAATATTTACTACTTAGAAAGAGAGTGTTTGCCTGCGAGGACCCCTAAAGATGGCCTATGACATAAGATCAAGTAAATTTATCCTCTCCTTCCATCCCATAGCTAGGTCCCTTCACTGAAAATTTACCTGCTGCCTCCTTTCAATAAAATCTTTGTCTGTTCCTGTCCTGGCTAAGTCTGTTGCCTTTGTCCCCAGTCTTCCCGACACTATTTTGTATGGCACATGGCAGTTCCTAACTGAGGAGACGGGGTGCAAAGAGCCTATGAACGTCTCTAGCCCTTCTGCCACTTTTCTACAAATCTAGCCATGTTCCCAAATAAACACATTAAAACGGTTACTGGAAGTCACAGAGCAGGACAACGAGAAAGCCATCCCATGGGCCACGTTCTATATGGGGACATAATTGAAGGGAGGTTTGTGCCAACTTTCCCAATAACTTGGGAGGGTGCTGAGACTCTCCTTGCCCTAGAATTAGCTTCTGGAAGATCCTGTCCCTCTGTCCTACCTCATCTGCTCTTGATTTTTGGAGCCTGTAGAGAGAGGGAGGGGTAAACCTTCTATGACTTTTGCTACATTTATGTATGTTCCTGTATGTTTGAGTTCTCACCTTTTTTCATGTCATCTTTTAATTATTAAGATAATGAGATTCCTGACTAAAGAAGGGTCTAAATAGATTCACCTGGGTTACAAAGTTACAGGACTAATTCAGTGACTAATGACAGAAAGAATATTTTTCTGAGTTTTAAAATTTCTTATTTTCTTTATGATTAAAATGAAAAAAGGACAGAATTAATCTCAGGCAAAATTTAAAATTACTTCTCCATAATTTATTTATTTTTTTACTTTTCAGAACTCAGAGTTATTATTCCCTGCTACAAAGACAGAAAACACTGCAAGGATCAGGCTACAGACTCATGACCACCAACTTCTCACAACCAGCTTTGCAGCTTTCCTAGGAGAACGTGAATGGATCTGGCATTAAGACTCCCTACTCTCCCAGGTCCCAGCTCATTCTGTACCCAGTCTTTGGTTCTGGGGCTGTGCCAAAGACTCTTGCCCAATTGAGTAAAATTCATGCAGTTTACTGTCCTTTGATTCTATTTTAATAGAGCCCACTGCCTTCAATGTTGTTAACAGGTTTGCTGGCTAGTAGGCTCGGAAAGGCGGTGGGTGAGTCTTTTGATATGTGCCAACCAGCATACCCTTGCTCAGCACGGCTGCTGATACTACAAGGGCACCTCTTCATCTTCCTAATGATATGAGAAGCAGACGTGGTCCTGCCTGTACACCTGAGTCCTGCTGCACTGGCTGTGTTGCAGGCCCCAGAAGAGCAGGCGTGCTAGGTGTGTATGAGGTAGAAGATGTTCAGAAGTCCCCAGTGCCACTTACTCCTGCAGAAGTGCCAGGGCCAGTGTTGGAGGCACATGGCTGCTTTATCCCTGTGGTTCTGGGGGAAGCTCTTAGGTGCTTCACTGCAGGGCCCCCCATTCCTGCAGTGGGGGGAAAGGAGGGAGTAGGCGGGAAAGTATGGAAGGAAGTAGTTGCTGCACCCAGAACTAGTCAGTCCTGCAGATAGGGTAAGGGCAGAAGAGGGCATGTACGTATGGGATGCATGTCGTCCCTGCTTCCCATTGGCCAGCTGGGTGGTAGCACGTGCTCCAAAGCCAATAGGTGTTGTTGCCGCTGAAAATCCGGTATGCCACTTGCTATGAATATAAGCGTGAGCTGCTGGCGTGACAGCTTGGTTGCTCTGAAGAACTGAACTCCAGACTGTTGCCCATAGATCAAGACAGAGGCGTGCTGAGGGACAGCTCCACTGGGTAACCTGGGGTGGTAACCTGTGGAAGGTGGCCACAAAGGGGTCTGGGCCTGCAAAGGGTTGACAACAGGTGGAGAATGAGAGAGAACAGAGTGGGCAGAAACGGTGGTACCCATTGGTGCCATCTGTGTGCCATGATGAGAAGGTGTGTTCATATGGGCTCAAAGATGAGAAGCACTGGGGACAGAGGTGTTTGGATGGTGCTCCAAGGGCAGTCTTTGCAGGAAGCCTCTCCTGGTTAGTTTTCCTGGTCTGGTTTGGAAATGGCAAAGCGCCCATGCTGCCATCTGAGGGTCCTTGGAATATGACAGCATGGACTGTGCTGTTGTATCCATGGCCGTGTCCTCAGTACTGAGAGCTGGAGGACTGGCCAGGTCTTAAGATGGGACTGTCATTGTAGACACTGTGGAAGGGCTGTTAGGGGAAGAGGCCAGAGGAGTGGTGGGGAAGGAAAGAGGAGGTGGGAAATCTATTTCCATAGCAGTGGGAGATTCCCGATTGTTGGGGGGGGGTGAAGAGCAAAGATGGAGGGGGGAGGGGGAGGTGGGAAAAGGGAGGAGTTACAGAACTTGCCCAATAGATAAGGTAGCCCTCTTCATCTCACCGCTGCTGACTTGATGGTGCTTGTTGGCCAAGGTGACCAGGTATTCTTCAAAGCAGGGAAGCTTGGGAAGTGGGGGTGTCGCTGGTGGGCTGGTCTTCTCTTGAAGGCTCTTGGAGCAGTGACTCTAGGTAGAGTATCCCTCGATCATGCTCTAACCCAATGCTTTTCACCTGTTCTCACGTTCTGCTACCTGAGTAACTGCACTGCCTGATTGTTGATTGGCAGGTCCCTGGCCGCTGTCCCATGGGCAGGGTGGGCTGGGTCAGGGTGCTCCAGTGCATGAGTACCAGAAGCCCAGGAGTCTGACTACTCCACCAGGGCTGTGCCCAGCACACACAGAAACAAGCTCTGCCTTGGTCATCTGGGGCCTACAAGGGGCTAATGCCCTAAGGTGAGATGACTCCTTTCTTCCCATCTGGGCCATCTGCCTCTTCCTGGTACAGCTCCTCCTCCTTTCCTTCATCTTCATCCTTTCTCATCTTCCTCCTTTCCTTCTGCCCCCTTTTCCTCCTCTTCTTCTTTACTCCCCTCTTTCTCTGTGTCCTCTGGACAAAGGATGGAGCGATGTCCCGCTGTCATGGGCTCCTCAGCCTGTTGTCCCAGCCAGGAGCACTGGTGTGCTTTAGCCTGGAAGGAGGGATGTCACAGTTCTCCTGGGCCAGGACTTGTGAGTGGTTATCACAGGCTTTGTAGTCCTAGCTCCTGGGGCTGCTGTAGAGGCCGGTCTGTGGAGGTGTTGGGTAGAAATGGGGCCTGGACATGAGCACCTTAGGCCTGGAAGGAGCAGCTAGGTGATGTGTGTCAGGGAGGGCAGGCTGACGAGCCAGAGGACTTGGAGAGGACCATCTAACAAGAGCTGTCGGCAGGGTGGATGGCCATGCTTCCTCAGGCAGCCATCCATAGTCAATAATTTGTCCAGTAAGTAAGGATCTGCAACAGTGAGTCTCAAAACGGGAGAGCTCACTCCTAGTGTCTCTTACCTGTGGCTCCTGAGAAGCACTGGGGTTTATGACAGATTGACCATTGTGATGTCCTGCTGGGATCTTGACCAATAGGGTGCACTGGAGAGGGGTGGAGCAGGAGTTGGTGATGAGTTCATAGAATGTGGGGGAGGGGTAAAGAGGCAACTCCCCCTGAACAGAGGTGAAGCCTATTGGACTTCACAGCTCCCAGACTTTCTGATACTCCTGTGGGCATTGGCAAAGATCACTGTTTAGAGGGTGGAGATCACGGTCATACCCAATAAAGCTCCTGATCCCTGTGTGTGTGTGTATGTGTGTGTGTGTGTATGTGTGCATTGGGTGTGTGGAAAACAGAACCACCACAGTGTGGGCACCTTGTTTAAGATAGGGTCTCTTGTTCCCCCTCCCCCCACTGTGAATGCTAGACTAGCTGGCCAGTGAGCTGCAGGATTCTCTTTATCCTTCCCCCCACTGCTGTGGGTGCATTATAATTACAGACACTGGAGTCACCCACATCCAGCTTTAAGTGTGTTTTGATAATCTTCACTCTGGTTGTCAGGTTTGCATAACCTTTAACCACTGTACAATCTCCCCAGAACGTGTATGTTTGTTACTTGATTTTAAACTCTATTTAATTTTGAAACTTTGCTTGATCTTTACATCTTATTGCAGATTATATCCACTGGGCAATGCAACTGAAACTATTTTTCTAGAAAAATCACATATACAGCCACTGTAAAGACATCTAATTGTGACTGTACTGGTTTGATTCAGGTGTCCCCCATAAACTTAATGTGTTCTGGAGGCTGATCCCCAGCTGATGGCAGTTTTGGAATTGGAATCTTGTTGGAGCTGTGTTGTTGGGGCGAGTGTATGGGGGTTATAGCAGGCTTCCCTTTGCCAGTGTTTGGCATACTTTCCTGTTGTTCTCTGCAGTGCTGCCATGGAGGTGATGTCCACCCTCTGCTCATGCTGTCATTTTCCCTGCCATCACGGAGTTTCCTCTCCAGTCTGTAAGCCAAAATCAATCCATTCCCCCACAAGCTGCTTTTGGTCAGGTTCTTTTCTGCACAGCAATGAGAAGTTAACTATAACAGTGACTGCCTTGAGAAGTGCATATCCATGTCCTGTGTCCCTGATGTGTCTCCCGACACCAGCACTTAGCTCTAAAGTATGTACTATCTGTCATCTCTGTTTAGTAAACTGATGTGTTCTGAAACTCTTCCGTGGTATAGTCAAGGACAGAGCTTTATTTAAGTGAAGGTCTCTAATAGAGGGGTGCCCCTCAGGTGAGTCAGCATAGAGGTTCCTGTAGAGCCTACATCCACAGTCCAGTGACTTTCCCTCAGTGACTCACAAGGAGTTATGTTCCTGGGACCTTCCCAGAGAGACTGAGACACATGACTTGAGCCTCCAGCAGCTACCTACCCTCAGAATTGTTCAAACCAGGAGTAAGCACAAAGTCCCGACCTGGACATCCCTTTGCTAAGGGGCTTTGACTGGACATTCTCATGTGCAGGCTGAGAGTCTACAGCATCTTCTCTCAGGCCCCTCCCTCACCTCCTCATAGAAGGCTTGCTGAGGATGGAGTCGAGGCTGGCCTGAGAGGGTAGAGTCCCTGCTTCCTCGGGCACATGGCCCTCTCCTATCCTGAGCCAGGGCTTCTCCTGGAGTGCTGGACAAGGCTCTTGGTTCCTGGCTGGCTGGCTGCAAGGCTGTCCAGATCACCTCTTCTCACTTGCCAAAGGTCCACTGCCTGCTTCCGTTGGCCTGGAAGAGAACGGCTCAGCAACACAGCTGTACATCCTGTGAAATCACTCTATTTCCTGCTTCCAGGCAGGATGTCTACATGCCAAGGTCTAATTTCTGTTTGGGACATGAGCTGGATTTTACAATTGAATTCTGAAATGCTTGGGAATTAAAGCTTCCCCCTCCTTCCTCCCTTTTCTACTATTGCTCTACCCATGGCCAACACTGATGTGATCCACTGATGGAGCCCCTACTGTGTGCCCAGTACTGCCCTCAAAAATTTATTAATCTCAAAATTGTAAAGGAAAATCCTAACTATATCATTATGACTATAGGCATCCCAGTCTTTCACGCTTTAAATACTCCTTGGAAATAAATTTAGGTAACTGAGTCACTGTGGACTTGGAGATAGCATTCTGGCGGATGAGGTAATTAATCACCAAGTCCATGCTGAGTTGAGGAGACAACAACACACACCAGAACAAGGAGAAAACACAGGGAGATAGTTGTGTGACCCTCCAGGAGGACGGACTGTACTCGGGGTTATACTTAATGGGTGCTGTGCATTGTCTGGGGATTTACAAACACTTGAGGAGCCTGGAAGAGGCTAGAACTTCCTCACACACCACTATTCACTCATTTCTTCGTGCTCACATGCTACAAACACTTATGGAGTGCTATGATGAATGTGGCTTTAAGGTTCCTAGACAGACCATTACTGTAGTCTCAGCCACGGGTGGCTACACACCACCTCATTCATTCCCTGCCATGGGTAATATAGTGCAATATAGTGGCAAATTCAGATAAAGATAGGTTTATACAAGGGCAGGGCATAGTTTATCATATGCTGTGTTCAGAATAGGAATGTGCATCATTGAACATCTATGTCCATAGGCATTTTATTATTAAATTTTTTTTTATTTATTTGAGAAACAGAGGGAGAGAGCGAGAGAGAGTGAGCAAGAGAGAGAGAGAGAGAGAGAGAGAGAGAGAGAGAGAGAGAGAGCAAGAGAGAGAATGGGTGGACCAGATCCTCCTGCCATTGCATATAAAATATAGACACATGCATCACTTTGTGAATCTGGCTTTACTTGGGTACTGGGGAATCAAACCTAGACCTTCAGGCTTTGCAAGCAAGCACCTTTAGCAGTCTCTCCAGCCTGAGCATTGAAAACTAATTTAATACAAAAACTTTTGGGGCAAGAGAGATGGCCCAGCTGTTAATTGCACTTCTTACACAAGCACGAGAGCCTGAGGGGTCCTGAGACCACCCAAGTTCAAATCTCCAGATTCCATGTAAAACAGCTGGCCTCGACAAGCACATACCCATAACCCTATCCCACAGGAGGGCAGATACCTGAGAATCACAGCTGCTTGCAGGCTCCAGCTTCAGTCTAAAGAGACTTCAGCTAAAACAAGAGCAGGCAGAAAAGCGGGACATCTGATGTTCCTCTGGCCACCACAGGCAAGGGTGCATACGTAGGCACACACAAGGAAAAAAAAAAACCCTGTACATGGATGGTGATCTAAGTTCTTGCTTTAAAAAATAATGAAAAGCAGAGTATAAAAAAATATCATCATGGAGGAACAAGTTCTGTTAAGCAGCAGCAAGGGCACCTGAGACTTGACAGAAACACAGACTCCGGGGTTTTGGTTCCAGAGAGATTGAACCTCTGGGGAAAGGTCCAGTAATCTCCAGGTGATTCTGATCTAATGGAAGTTTAGAGATCCCACCCTAAGGGTGACCGGTTCTGGTAGAGAAGATTGCCCTGTCCATGCAACTGTGGCTAGTCAGGCAGCAGAGGCGAACAGTGTCCAGGCACTTGGTTAAGT
>PVHP010028999.1:0-22703 GCA_004024765.1 Zapus hudsonius
TGTCCAGTAACATGGAGGTGACTACAACAGAGAGCAAATAGTGTTTGTCTTTCTTAGCCTGGATTACAGCATGTCTTAGAACATTTTCCAGATTCATCCATATTTCTATGAATTTCATTATTTCATTTTTTAATCTACATAATTTACAAAGTATAGTCTTAACTGTAGCAGTTATCTTTTAGCTGCTGGAACAAAACATCCAAGTTTAAGTGCTTTATGTAAGGAAAGAGTTTATTTTGGCTCACAATTTCAAGGGGAAACTTTATCATGGCATAGAAAGCCCCACTGGAGGGGACAGAGACAACTGAGCATGACATCTTGTCATAGCAGCAGGGAAAAATCAGCAGGCATGAGCTAGATAACACTGATAAGCAAGGATGGACAAGAAAATTACAAGGACTATCTCCAGTGACACATCTCATCAACCCAGGCTCCATTTTACAAAAGTTCTAACTACCACCTTGGGATTAAATGTGAGGCTAACTCACAAATACAGAAGACATTCTCCATTTATTCTACCACAAGGTCATAGGGCATCTTTGCCCAGTAGAGGTATCTACAGCTATCTGTGCCATATGGTTGATCTATTTTTAACTATTTGGGAAACCTCCATACTCATTTCCATAATAACTAAAGCAGTTCATAATCCTAACAGTGAATAATGCTTTCTTTTCCCCCACACAGTAGCCAGAATGTGTTGTCATTTGATGTCTTGATGCTAACCATTTTTACTGGAGTGATATACACTGTTTCCAGGAGACTCCAATTTCCAAAGTGTCAACAAGTAGGGACTTCATGTACACAATACAAAAGTTTAAGGGGGACACCTGAATCAAACAACCAAACACTTTCTAAGATTTTTAAGAGTCATTTGTGTTTGTTTATTTTCTTTGAGAAATCTCTGGTGCATTCCACAGCCCACTGTTTGAATGAGGTTTATTTGATTTCCTTCTCATCCTCTGCCAGATGTATAGCTGTCAAAGATTTTCTATTTTCATGGCTGCTTCTTCACTAGGTCAATAGTTTCATTAGCTTTAAAAAAAATGATCTTTTAATTTAATGACCCATTGCGTTGATTACAGACCTTATTTCCCGGGCAAATGGAATTCTATGCAGAAAATCCTTACACATGATCACATGTCCCTCTAGCAGTTTCAGAGTGTTAGGTCTTATGCTAAAATATTTGATATGTTTGGAACCAATTCTTCTGCATGGAGAGATTTTACTCTTCTACATATCAATATCGAGTTTTCCCAGCACCTTTTGTTAAAGAGGCTGCTTTTCTCCAGGGTGCATTTTTGTCAAAACTCAAACGGCTATTGTCATGATTTGACCCAGGTGTCCCCCATAAACAAATGAATGTGTTCTGATAGATCTACTTATTTCATATCTTGTATTGGTTCATTCTGTTTTTGCTGTGCCTCATGTTTTGCAGTGTGAATGTTCTGTGCCATTATGGTTTTATTTTTGGTATTTTGGCTCAGTTGAAAGCTGTGGGGATTTAAGAGTTGAGCTGAACATATTGTGTTTACATCATGTATGATTATTAGTTTGTGGGAGCCAGGGGTGGACTGTCATGGTTTGATCCAGGTGTCCCCCACAAACAAATGAATGTGTTATGATAGATCGATCCTCAGCTGATGGCAGTTTGGGTTTTACAACCTCAATGAAGCTGTGTTGTCAGGGGCGGGCTTATGGGGTTATAAGCCAGCTTCCCCTTGCCAGTGTTTGGCACATCTTCCTGCCGCTGTTTGCAGTGCTGTGGCAGAGGTGATGTCCAGCCCTCTGCTCATACCATCGTTTTCCCTGCCAGGATGGAGTCTCCCCTCGGGTCCATAAGCCAAATAAATCTATTGCTCCACAAGCTGCTTTTGTTTGGGTTCTTTCTTTGCACCAACTAGAAAGCTGACCACAACAGCTATGGTTGCTATGTTTATTGCTGACTCCTCTATTCTGTTCAATTGATCTACATGTTTGTTTTTGTTTCAGCACCATGTTATTTTTGTTACTATGAATCTATCAAATACCTTGAATTTAAGTAAAGGGATTCCTCCATCCTGACTTTTTATTGCTCAGGATTTTGGCTGTCTAGGGTTTTTGTTGTTGTTGTTTGTTTGTGTGTGTGTGTGTGTGTGTGTGTGTGTGTGTGTGTGTGTGTGTGTGTGCATGCTTCCAAATGAAGTTTAGCATTGTTTCATCTGTTTCAGTGAAAAGTGGCATTGGAATTTTGATGGGGATTCTGTTAAATCTTTACATTACATTTTAGATCATTGATAAACCATGAGCATGGCATGTCTTCTAGTGTATTCTTCAATTTCTCTGCTTAGTGTTTCAAAATTTTCATTGTACATGTCTTTCACTTCCTTGGATAGGTGTATACCCGACTAATTTTGAGACAATTGTGAATGAGATTATTTCCCTAATTTCATCTGCTGTATATTTGTTATTGGTATATTGGAAGGCTACTGTTTTCTTTGTGCTAATTTTGTGTTCTGCTAATTTGCTGAGTTTATCAATAATAAAGATTTTCTGGTGAACTATTAGAAAATCTGTGATGGTTAAGTTTTGTTGTCAACTAGACCTTTTAGCAATCCAGTTATATTGAGATTTATATAGCAGATTTTCTCTAAATTGAAGAGAGAAAGGAGACTTAGGGGTTTTAGGAAGCCATATTAGCTAAAAACACACATCCCTTCCTGGAAGAGCAGTGCAGGAAGGAAATTGAGAGACTTAAGAATTCAACAGGTCTGGAAAAAGGTTGCTAGACCCTGTGCTAAACTAAATAAAGGGGAAGGAAATTTCTCTGCTCCTTCTGCCTCTTTGCTGGTGTGTGAGTGAGGTATTGGTGATAACTTTCTCTCTATACCTATCTAGCTCTCTGTCTCTGTCTCTGTCTCTGTCTCTGTCTCTGTTTCTGTCTCTGTCTGTCTCTCTCTCTCTCTCTCTCTCTCTCTCTCTCTCTCTCTCTCTCTCTCTCTCCCTCTCTCTCTCTCTGCTTGGACCTGTGAAGGGAGGCCAGACTCTTTCACCATTATGGAACTTCCCTTGTGTAACAGTTTAAAAAACTGTGATCCAGAAAGTAAAGAGCAGGAGTGCTCTTGGACTTATGTCTGCAGTCTTTACTTATCTCTGGCCTAACCTGTTTTTCCAAAAACAACCTGAGCCCCTCCCTAGAGAGGGTGATCTCCTTTACTAGAATTCAAGCTTAACTTCCTGAGCCAGCCTAGCCCAGACCAATCAGATTTCTCTTTGGCTCACCTGAGACAGAAGACATAGTTTCCTGGAGTAGGCAAAATTGCTCTCTTCTCCTTAGCTGACCAGCAGAGAAACTCCTAAATCTCCAGTTTTGGGTAAGTATACCTTTGTCTAAGCCCCATGACTGAAACAAAGGGGAGCCCCCTTCTTCTATATTCATATAGAAGTTGATTCCTTATTATGGGAACCTCTTATATCTTCTCTTCTTAATCTAATAAAGCTTCTCTAAACCTTCCCCTCTGTTGGTCTATGAATTTAATTCTTTGAATTCAAATGACAAGAATCTGGTAGTCCAAATTTGTTGCTATATTAACAAGGAACCCCAAATTTGCTGCTACACCTGAATCTGTAAGTTCAATCAATCTCTTCCTCCCATAATTGTGCCTGGTTTGGAGGTTCGTTCCAGCAGTGTGTGGCTGACTGCAACAGTATTTTATGTATAGAATCATATAATCTACAAATAGAGGTAATTTGATTTCTTTCTATTTTAAACCCTTTTGTTTCCCTTGCCTTATTTGCATTACTAAGACTTCCTATACTATATTGATTACAAGTGTAGGTCGGGCGTGGTGGTACATGCCTTTATTCCCAGCAGAGGCAGGAGGATTGTCTTGAGTTCAAGACCACCCTGACACTACATAGTGAATTCCAGGTCAGCCTGGGCTAGAACAAGACCCTACCTCGAAAAACCAACAAAAAAAAAAGTGTGTAAAGTGGAAATTTTGTCTTTTTCCTTATTCTCATGGAAATGCTTTGACTTTGTAACCCATTTAGTAACATGTTGGCTATAATATTGTCATATTTATCCTTTGAGATATGTTTCTTCTATTAATAGTTGCTTCAATACTTATGTTATGAAGGGATGGATGTTGAATTTTATCAAATGCTTCTTTGCATCTATTGAGATAATTATGTCATTTTTGTTCTTGAGTACATTTATATGATGTATTACATGTATTTTTTAATTTTCATACAAGTTCATATTTTTATGAAACATATTTCCTCATATTCCCCTCCCCTTGACTTTATCATCACTTCCCATTTGTGCCTTTTGTTCTCATACCTGCCATGCATATCTACATAAAATCAAGAAATTACAAATGAGTGAATATAGTATTTGTCTTACTAAGACTAGTTCTTACTGAACTAGTACTTATGCTTAAAATGACTGCTTCCAGTTGTATCTATTTTCCTGCAGATAACATAACACTGCTTTTCTTTGTGGCAGAAAACAACTCCATTGTGTACCTATCCATTCTTCTGTTTTGGATACCTAAACTGTTTCCCAAGCTTAGCTATTACAAATAGTGCAGGAATGAACATGGATGTGCAAGTGTTGGATTAGAGTCCTTTAGGTAAATACACAAGCATGGTGTAACTGTATCCTATGCTAGATCTATTGTCAGTAATTTGTTTTTATTTCTGTAGTAGCTGGGCTAGCTTACATTTTCAATAGCAGTGCAGGGGCTTGGTATGCAGTTTAGTGGGTAGAGTGTTTGCCTAGTTCTTCGTTTGGATACTCTTTACCACATAAAATCAGGTGTGCTGTCATCAACCTGCACTCTCAGCACGCTGGAGGTGAGGACTGGAAGATCTCAAGTTCAAGCTCACAGTCAGCTGTGTGGTGCATTAAGGTCCCATTTTGTCCAGGTCCTATCTACATTTGTCATTTGCTTTCATAATCACTGGAGACAAAGTCTAATTTTGTAGCCCAGGCTAGCCTCAGACTCATGGCAATCCTTCTGCCTCAGCTTCTTGAGAGGTATTTTGTTCTTTTTGTTGCTGGCAGTTATGATTTGATTAATGAGTTACAACCCTGCTCCTATGTCTTACTAAATATAATTCTGTTTGCATCATGGATTAACATCATTGTAACATCCATAAATAAAGATGTACTTGGATCTTCTTTTATTTTCCCATAGTTTTAAATTTCCTAACTATACAATATTGTCTAAAACATTGAGGACAGCAACAAATAGGAAAGCAAATATCCTTGTGATTTTCCTAATTTTAAAAGAACCATAAAGCATTAAGATTGCTGTAGGTTATTTTGTAAAAAATATTTATTGGATTGTAAAACAACTCACATTTTCAACATTCTAACAAAGTTGTTACAAGCAGGTATTCGTTTATTACAGATTTGTGTCATTAATAAGATAATCCTTTGGTTCATTTCTGTCCACTCATCAATATGCTGAATTGAATTAGCTATTTTTGTTATGCTGAAAAACTAGCTGGGATGATCACACATTCTTGTAGGTGTATTTGAAAGATCAAATATCCATTGTTCTTTTATGTTGTATTGTTCTGGTTGGAATAGCAAAGCATCATTCATTCTGTAAATATTTTTAAACTGTTTCCATTTTAATATGTTCTGGAAATATTACTGCAAGGTGAAATCATGGTTTTTATAAATTTAGTAGATTTTGTAAAGCTCTCCAATATTGTGTTTTCCTTAGTAGAAACATGAATTACAGAAATATTTCTTTATTTTTTAAAAATATTTTATTTATTCATTTACAAGCAGATAAATACAGAGAGAGAGACAGAGAGAGAGAGACAGAGACAGAGAGAGAGAGAGGGAGGGAGAGAACACCAGGGCCACCACCTTGTGGGTCTGACATATGTGGGTCCTGGGGAATTGAACCCAGGGCCTTAGGCACCAGAGGCAAGTGCCTTAACCACTGAGCCATCTCTCCAGCCCCAATAATTCTTTATTGACACAGGTCTATCCACATATTTATTGTTTTCTTGAGGCTGGTTTTATAGGTCCAATTGTTTGCTTGCATATTCATTTTGTTACTTCCTGTCTGCATTGTTCCTTGTGCTCTCTAAAATGCAAACTTTTCTATTCTAGTTCAGAAATCATTTGTAAAGAGCATATGACTGGAGTCCTATGGCTATGATTCCAGCTTGGCAATAATTTTCTTCTTTAAGCTGTAATAATTTATATCTTTATTAAGGTGATCATTGCTCTAATTATATTTATTTCTGCCATCACATTTCTACATTTTATACATTTCCGAGTTTCTTTGCCCTAGTTTATTTTTGCATTACTACTTTAGAAATTATGCTTTTGCTTTCTTTTTCTGCAAGCTTATCACAAAACTCTCCACACATACAGTTTACTTAATGGAATCAAAACTTCAGTGATATTATTGTAATACTTTAAAACAATGCCAGAATAGTAACTTATTTTAACTAGCACCTCTTTCAAAGCTCATTCTATTTTCCACACTATCTGATGGAATCTTTTTAACCTCACGTGTTAGACTATTTACACATAGTCCTAACCTCTTCACTTATACTGGCTCTCCCTGCCTTCACATCTTCCATCTGGAATCATTTTTTTTTCCTAAAATATTCTCAGTTGGTGGAGGGAAGTCTGTTTTTGTAAAGAACACAATGTATTTGTTTTGTTCCCCACTTTTTTTAGCTGCCTGAGTAAAATGTTCTATATTTATAGTTACTTTTGCATTGTATATTGAGAAAACAATTCATCTTTTTCTGGCCTTAGCTGCTAATGATGAGATTTCCAAACTATCAACTTGTAGTCTAGGACAATCTGCAGCGTAGAAGGTCATCTCAGTCTTCCATGCTATCTCACTATATGATTTATAAATGAAGAATTCCTCAGACCCATTGGATTTGTGTTTCAGACATTTTCAACAATGCTCTTTGAATCTTGTGTCCTCCCCATTTTCTGGATTCTCTCTTGTTGAAGATCAATCTGTCATATGTTAAGCATTCTCCATCTATCATCTACAGCGTTGCATCTTTCTTTCCAGTATCTCCATTTTCACTTTTATGGTCTATCTGCGTAGGTGGAATTTTTCAGATATACTTATCCAATCACTGACTTCATTAAAATTTACAAACATACTTGGTTTTAAAGGCAAGAGGTTTTCATCTCACTGATGTTTGAAATTATATAATATCTCTGAGTTCTTTTTTCAAGTCTATTTTATCACGCTAGCATTCTCTCATATATTGCCTATGCTTTTAACATTAACAATGTGATATCATCTAAATTGATTTCTTTTGTTTATGTCAAAAATATTTTCAGTCCCCATAGAGGTGACACTTTGTATCTCTTTATGTGGCTTCAACATGCTGTCTTTGTGACTATTCTTTACATAGTTCTAACCCAAGACTGATGTTTTAAAAGTATATTTTTCCTTTCAACTTACACATGATTTAATTTTAGCTCACACCCCTCACTAGTAAATGTGAGCTTAAGGTCATAGACTGCTCCTCTGAAGCACTGAAGGCCAGGCCATAAAGAAACACATTTTCCTGAAGTGTTTATGAATGTCCTGTTTCTTCACTAGAGTCCCTTTTTAGTTACTTTAAATATTCTTATTATAGAGGATGTTGAATTCACTGTCCACTGGGCAGAGCCCTCAGTAGGCTTGACTGCCACTGGCCTGTGCCTATTCTCACTCTAGATCTCCAGGAATCTCCCGATGGTTTTGCAACATTTCTTGGCCTTGGTGTTTCCTACTCTTAGGATTCCTGGTTTCTTACCATAGTGGAGTTTACAGTGATTATATTTACTATCTGAAATCTACCTGATACATTAGAAAAAGTGTATGTGCAGAAGTGTGGGCCCTTTGCACATACAGACATGTGGAGGCCAGAGGAAGATACCAGGTGTCCTCCATAATTCTTGTTTATTTCTCATTGAATCTGTAAATCCCTCTGTTTCAGATAGACTGGCTGATCAGCAAGCCCTGCCTGTCTTCACTAACAGTTTACATAGGTGCTTGGGATGGAATTCAGGCTCTCATATTTGCAAAGCAAGCACTCTTACCTATTGAGCCACCACTATAGCCCTAGAAAAGACGATACCCAAAGCAGAAGTCCAGAGACACTTAAGATCTCAACTAAAGCAGACTTAAAACCATGACTCAGGGAACTGAGCAGAAGAGGAGGAGGAAGGAATGTTAGAGACATGGTGGAGAGCATATCCAGAGACATGGCGCCCCTCAGCAACAATGCACAAAGCAGAAAAAAAAAACTGGCTCCCTCTGGTGCAGTTCAGAACCCCCTACCCTATGTACAGATTGAGTATGTGCACCAAGGAAGGACCCCAGTGGGTAGGGGACAAAGAGGAGGAAAATGGAGTCACCACCACAAAATTTGTTCATACAATGTATAAAATAATTCATAATAAATATTTTAATTAAAAAAGACTTTTTAAAAGCAAAATATTTCCAAATAAATTTCTTCATTTGTCCTTCCCCCACATCTTGCCTCACATTTTTTTTTTCATTTCAAAATTTATATAGTACATAACCCTGTACTATTCTTCAACTTTGTACATTTTATGATAAATTCAGTTCATTTCAATTAAATTTGGTGGTAATTTTTATATTATCTAAAATATTATTTTTGAAGGCCACTATAATTGATTTAACCAATATTCTTATATTCAACTGTATCTTATCTTTCTTTATCCAATGTTCAAGAAGTCTTCCCTAGCCATGTATTATGAACTTCATATGTTAACAACATCAATTTCATTTGGCACATTATTATACTAATAATCCATAATCTTTATAGTTGCTATAAGATTATTAATATAAGATTTTGTAATAAATTTATATCAAAACAATCTAGGCATTTATTTCTATGACAAACTTGATATAATTGATGAAATACATATTCTCTTGCATTTTTCTGTAATTATAAGATATAATTTTGCATTTCCTGAAGTACTTATAGTATTCTAGAGTATAGTGATAGAATATTTCATATATCTCTATGACTCCTGAAGCATTTCACATAGTCCCAAGTGCAAAAAATAATATCAGACATGTTTGTGGATTAGTCACTGAGAATGAACACCTGTCAACAGTTTATGTCATTTTTCTCTCTTGCGTGCACAGTTTCTTTCACTCTGTCCATCTGTTTCTGTCTTTATCACTCTTAAAAATGAATCAGAAATGATGCAGCTAAAGCCTAAAGTCTTACTTTATCATCTCCTTCTGCACCCCAGGATTAACCACTATATTGAATTATATATTTTGGCTTTTCCGGTACTTGTTTTTCCCATTCTAATACGTTTATATGAATCTGAAACTAGTACATAATACATACAGTGTTTAAAACATTGTATTTATTCATTTTGTTCTGTTTATAAAATGTTACAAGTTAATTTTTCCACTCTACCTCATATTGTGAGATTGAACTGTATAAATATAGATTTATTTGATTGATTTCAGTTGCTTTACACTATGCCAATGTATAAATAAACCAGATTTTTATATATTCAACTAAGTGATAACTACCTTCCTGTTGGCATTGTTTGTTACGCTGCTACAAAGACAAGATTTGTACATTCAAACTAGTGAACATGTGTGAGATTTTCTTGAATGCCTACAGTGAACAAAAAGAACAGCTGATTTTGAATATGTGTATTTTTAACTCACTTACCAGACATTGTAAAATTGTTGCCTAACGTTGCTACAGTAAATTATACTCCAATGTGCAATCATATTTTCTTTGTGCCAAAATTTCTTTATTGGACTTACTCATGGGGCAATAGGTTGATATTCAGGTGCATCTTATTAGTGAGTTATTTTATTTCTCTCATCATTAGTTATCTTAGTCAGGCATGCTGCTGGGATGAAACCCCCAATCATTCACAGTTTATGTGCTGAAGAAGGGATTTATTGAAGCTTTCAGATCCACACACAGAGAGAAAAACCATCACCAGCACCTCCAAAACTAAGCACACTCAGAGAACTAAACACCCTAAACTGTTTACATATGTGAAGCTAAAACTTCAGATCCACCCCAAGAAACACCTTAGGGCTGGATCCTAGAATCCCCAATAGGTGACACCTCCTCCAGCCAGGCAGCTGGAGAAAAGCCTTGAATAAACTTCTCAATCCATTTGGGACATCCATTCAAACTAGCACACCTAATTTTTACTCCATTTCATCTACTTGTCAATTTATCTACACTTCGTTCCCTATGTATTTGAAGAGTTTAATACTTTGGGCACTTATTTTTACTAAACATGCTGTAGATATTTTTCTACTACACAATTAAGTGTTCATTAATTGGATAATTGTATTTGCATTTCATGGAAAGTTTGAATTGAAATAAAATCAAATTTAATGAGATTTTCCTTATAATTTTTGCTTTCAAAATTTTACCAAAGGGCTGGAGAGATGGCTCAGCGGTCAAGGCACTTTCCTCCAGTGCCTAAGGCCCCGGGTTCAATTCCCCAGGCCCCACATAAGCCAGACCCACAAGGTGGTGGCCCTGGTGTGTGTTCTCTCTCTCTCTCTCTCTCTCTCTCTCTCTCTCTCTCTCTCTCTCTCTCTCTCTCTCTCTGTGTATCTCTGCTTGAAAATGAATAAATAAATGTAAAAAAATACTTATTAAAAAAAACCACAGTAACCTTTAAAAAAATTTACCAAAAAAACAAAACCCTTCTCCGAATGTCCCTAATTTATCCCTTATCTTTATTATTTTTCACTTATATTGAAGCCTACCCTGTAAATTTTCTGTAGTTTCTGTAGTTCTGTCAGGGATCAGCTTGAAGACCTGAGTTTGTTCCCCAGAAGTAACATTTTTAAAAAGCCAGGCATAGTGGTATGTACTTAATATCCCAGCACTGGGTAAGAAGAGAAAGGCATAGTCCTGATATCCCTGGTTCTTGTTGGCAGCCTTTGCCATCTACTTGGCAAGTTCCAGCACAGAGATACATCCTGTCTCCAAAAATTAAAAAAAAATAAAATAAAAAGTACAGTGTCTGAAGAATAGCACCCAAGGTTATCTTCTTGCCTCCACCTGCATGCACACACAAGTACACAGTCAGAACTATGCCTGTACTCACACAAAATGATTCTTTTTAAAATACCCTTTTATATCTTTTATGTGTTTCCACTTTATTATTCCAAATAAGCAAGTTTAGGTGCAATTTGTATTTCCAGCCTTTGATTGCACAAATGTTGTATAGAATCACTCTTGAGTGTGAGCATCCGTTGTGGCTTGAACTATGAGCATTTCATACAACCATTTTCATTCAGTTATGCCAAGAGCCTCAGGAAGAAATCGCTGTTTCAATAGACCATTAGTTCTTGGCTAAGTATACTGATTCTTTTAATGGCATCAATACCAGATCTCAAAGTTCTCAAAACATGCTTGTTTTCAAATTCTACCATTATTTTTATTATGTCTACCCAAAACCCAGGCAAAGATGGAGTTAGTGTTTCTTTTTTATGTGTAGATTTCATATTAATATAAATAAATTCAAGTTATTGAAATAAGTTCATTAATAATTTCAAGTTTCTACTGTTGGTTTCATAATCTGTGCATTTATGTTCACAAACCATTTCTAATTAAATTGGATGCTTAAATTATTAAAATGATTAGAATTGTTGAAATTTTAATGATTTATTTTTTCTACTACTATGCCCCTCATGACCTAAAAAGATTCTACAACCTCTATGTGATTCTGCTTGCTGTGCAGCTATTTCCTCTGAATGAAAATGATCTCTTCTGCAGGGAAGAAGGAGGCTCGTAAGATTCAAGATGTAAATAAAACTTATGAGACTCAAGCAGTTTCTATAACTTACAAAATTCACAAGGACCTGATATGGGACTGGGCAGCTGAGTCTCAAACCCCGAACCCCAAGTCCTTATCTCTATTATGCAAAAGACTTGAAGGCCCAGACCAAGAATGATTTCCACACAAAACTTACATTTTATTCAAACATTCGTGGGGTAAAAGGTAAGGAAAAAAGAGTGAGATAAAGGGAGAGAAGAATGATCCTCTATTGATTGGGCTCCTGGGTAAAGAAGGTGCATGTTTTCAAGGAGAGATTAGAGAAATAAAGGTGAAATCCATGAGAAAAAGTTTTCTCCCTCTCCCCACTACAAACACTGCCAGGGGGAGGGAATAATCTTGCCAAAACTACCCGAGCATGATGTGTGTAGTCTCAGGACCAGCAAGGAAAAAAAATGGGTCTTGGTATGAACTCAGAGTTCGAAATCTTGCTAGAGGAGGACACTCATGAGGGTATCAGCTGATTGGTGTGAACTTAATAGGGACCCACCTACACCTGGGAAGGCAGCATGCTAGGCTAGGGATGTGCTGGGATAGGTGTGACAAACCCAGGATAAAGTGAGACAGCTCTGGCAAACCTGGATGAGCTGATGTTGATGTGGCAGAGATGTGACATGAGATCATAGGGGTGTACCTGGCTGGCTGCCTGCCTAACTATCTATCTGACCTATTCTCCCGAGACCCTTCCCAAGATTACTAATTAGCAAACAATGGATGAATGAGGTTGGGTCTCTCCAATGGAGTTCCCTACAAGTTGGGCAGGGATAAAGCTTTTGTGAGTGTGACAGTTTGACTGTCAAGTGTCCACCATTGGCTCATGTGTTTTGAATACTGATTCCCCGGCTAGTGGCAATTTGGGCAAGCTGTGGGGTCTTCAGGAGGCGGAGCATAGTTAGAGAATGTGTGTCTCAGTCCATCCCCACCAAGTCCTAGAACTAACTCTTACTGCTTCTTCCTGCTGCTGTTACCAGATGTGCCTCCAGGTTGTCTGATCTGCCATGCTTTCCAGCCCTGAGAAAACTTTCCCTGAAGACTATAGGATGAAATGCACTCCTTCCTTCCATAAGCAGGTTTGGGTCTTGTGTGATCTGAGAGCCATGAGAAGGTGACTGTTAAAAGGAGGGAAGTCATCACCCAGGCTGGTGATGTAGTTGCTTTTGAATCAATCACCCATACTCCTATAAATAACCATTCACACATACTTTCATGTGTGACCCCAACAAACTCAATAGCTCATAAAGTCAATCTCGGTTATAATCACGTCATTCTTCTATCCTTAGAGCCCTAGAAGGGCTGATGAAATATCACACAACACTGCTCATATTTCATTTATGCTAGTGTACTTAGATATAAAGTTCTGTTTGTTGCTTAACAATGAGAGGATACTGAGTGTGCTTTACCTTAGGCAATTGTCCAGCAAGGATGGAATGAGAACCATGAAAAGTTATCCACTTTACAGACTACTAAAAACATTCTGCACAATTACCATATAAAACTAAGTTGGTTAATTAAAGGACAAATTTATTTTAAAAAGAGAAAGATAGAGAGCAACCTTGGGAAGAAGTACCCTGTTGGGGTGTTGCAAGCTTTACTCTGAAGCCAGGTAAATCCAAGTCCCAGAGATGGACCACCCCTCTTAAAACATGCTATATATTTAGACAGGTCCGTGAAGCACCCCAAAGAATGAAGACCATTGTCAAGGTACTTTGTTATCTACCAAAACAAGATGGTGAGACCCTATTGCTGAATACAGCACATAGTGCTGTCTCAGGACATTGAGAAATCAAGTTGGAAAGTAGATGGAAGCAATCTACCTGCCAGACAGCTTTCATGGTGCTGGAAGGCTCTGTGAGCTACTGGAGGAAAAGTTGTTTTTAGTCAGAACAAGCAATAGATCCTGAAAGCTACAAAATCAAGCATCAAGGCAGGATGGACCCACCAGTGTAATAGTGGTAATGTGTTTAGGCAAATAAGTTATGAGCCTAAACAACTCTTTTCTGATTGTGTAATGTGTTTAGGCACATAAGTTATGAGCCTAAACAACTCTTTTCTGATTGGATAAGAGTCCCTGCTCAGTGGTAGGAAATACACACCTGATACCAACAATGGAGTCAATAACCTACTGCATGAAAAGACAAAGAATCCAGAGGGAAGCAAGCTTCTGTCTATTGTCTATCCAAAGACATTATGTCCACAAATGGCCTTCTAAGCATGTTTGTTTAAGGTCTTTGATTAATCCTGATCTCAGGTTTGGTTAGAGAGTCTTCTACTTACAGATGTGAGCAAATTTCAGGGAGACCCAAGATTCGCCAAAGTGACTAGAAGCCTAGGGCTTAGCAAAGACCAGTCATCTTTATCACACCTGCCCAGGACTCAGAGAAGATTGCAGAGGTAGTCATGGAAATACTATGAGTGCTGCTTTCTCTGCTAGTCAGAGAACCATCTCCATGGAGACGATGGTAGACCCCGAGGAGATTCACAACTCATCAAAGTAGAAAGTAAGCCACTGTCAAGAGGTCAACAATGAAGGAGATTTTGACCACATGTTCCAAGATACAGGGAATATTATGAAAGAGGGGACAGAAACATTTGGTTTGCTTAACTCTAAAATAATATTAGTGAAAAATCTAGAATTATATTAATGTGCTTTTCCATTTTTTAAAAAAAATTCTTGTATATATAGAATTTGAAAGACAGGGCAAATGATCAAGAAATGTACAAACATTAAGTCAGGCTGGAGAGATGGCTCAGTGGTTAAGGCACTTGTGTGCAAAGCCTAACAATCTGGATTCAATTCCCCAGTGCCCATGTAAAGCCAGAGGCATGGGATGGCACATGCATCAGGATTTCATTTGCAAGGGATAATGACTCTGGTTTTCCATTCTCTCTCTCTCTTTCTCTTTCTCTCTCTCTCTCTTTCTCTCTCTCTCCTTACAAACAGATAAATAAAACATTTTTTTAAAAAATCAAAAGCTAAATGTAGAAATATCCCATTTAACTTAAAGCTATAATGTAGACAGCCTCATTACAGTATCATACTACACAAAAAATGCAGCAGTTCTCATGCCTGAGAATTCATAAAAGAGTGGGTTATTTTTCAATATTCAAATATGTAAACATTGCTCAATGATGAAGATAACTTTTAAGTATAAGCCTGTTTCCGTCACTCTGAGATTTTATTTCTTGCCTTTTTGCCAAGCTCATCTTTGTAGTTTTTCTTCAAATATTTCCAAGCATCAAAACCCACTAGGAAACCTGTTTTTGAGCAGTTGAAAGACATGTTTATGTACCAGATGGAGTCCTCCATCAAACATGGGGATGAGAAGAGGAGGAAGGCAGAAATGAAATCTCCCAACACAGGTGGGCTGGGTCCTGTGGAATGCCACTCATGGGCTAGTACACTGGGGGAAGAAACCCAGATGAGTAGCTCCACTTTGCTATCACTGGCATATACTGATATCATTTTGTTCAAAACTTGTCTCTCTAGGAACAAGAAGCCTAGTAAGTCTGTTACGTTTGAGGGTCTGTAACATGTCTATATTAGGATTTAGGAGGGTAGAGGTAACAAAACAACTACAGAACATGCAGTGAGATGAGGGGAGTTTGCTGGAATACTCTGCCGCCTTCCAGAACCTTGTCTGTCTTAATGCATTTACCATTTTGTCATCAGTCTACTTTCCCATTTGGTCTTGATGCCTGCTTCCTATTTGATGTCTACCATGATAGAGTTCCCATGACCCCAAGAACCAATATCTCTGTGATAATTTCTAAAATTTTAATTGTTTCTGGTTAAACAACTTATCTATTTAAAGAATTATACATTTTCTCCAACTTCTGTTAACACTTACTCATCAAATATAAAAATACATTCTTTCCCATTATTAATTGTGGGAATCAATGAGTGATTCACCCAGATGAACAAAGACATATAAGCCAGGGTTGATAGCAAATCTAAGAAGTCAAAGGAAGAACAAATGCTGTTAAAATGAGGCCAGCATCAGATGAATTGGAGTAGCCTAATGAATCAGGTTTATATACTGTATAAATCTGGATTCAGAAAAACAAAAAGTGACATTGTCATGAATTACAAATTCTTGTTCACAGAATAACAAGTTGCTGGGGAAAGGGAATGTTATACTGAACATTTCTCTCAAATAATTTTGAACAGAAGCATTGTATGTTAGGTAATCAGCAAATTCCTGACAGGAAGAGTAGAACGATCCATGCTTGCAAACATCATAACATGTGGCCCACAATAAATCAAAACAAGTCTATTCCCACCAATGACTAATGGAACACATTGTGGAAAGCTGGCTGTTTTCTTCTTGTCTAACACAGATGTGTAGGATTTAATCACAATTCCCTTCATGCATATGTTTTCAGCCATGGTTCATTGGAGTTGGGTTTCCTCTGTTTTCAAGTTCAAGGACTTCCTCTGTTCCATCCGCCTTCCTTTTCATGTTAATCTAATCACCCTTCACTCCCCAAAGCAAAACTTACTGCTTGTGACAGTGTAGCTAATGAAAAAGAAAATTGAGTGTCCTCAAATATGTAGGCAAGCCATACTAAAAGAGTTACATGCAAAGTGAGAAGTAAAATATTATTTTCCTCTTAGATTGTTAGTAGATTCTCTCCCAGTTTGTGTACTGAAAGCTAAAAGAAGACAGTTGGAAGCCAAAGTATTTGAAATTAACATTAGTATTTGTACCTTTATCATAATAAGGATAGTTTAAGGTTCTCAGTAACTGTGCCTGACGTTAACGTCCAGTGCTACTAGTTATAACTGCTGATTCTTTGAAGTGCTGTGCATTAGTTTCTTCTCTCATTGCTGTAATAGAATGTCTGACAAGAAGCAAATTAAGGGGTTTGGGGCTTATTCCACTTATAGTTTGAAGGAACACAGCCCATCATATTGGGTAAACACTGGAGGCAGGAGCACAGGAAACAGAGAGAGATCAATGCTGTCGCTCAGCTAACTTTCTCTTTTCCATGCGGCTTGGAATCTCAGCCCTTGGAATTACCCACACTGGAGGTAAGTCTTCTCACCTCAGTTAACCCAATATAGAAAATTCCTCACAAAAATGCCCAGGCATTTGTTTCTATGGCGATTCTAAATCCTGTCAAGTTAACAGCCATCATTAACTATCACATGAGGTGGCATCTGATACTCTTTAGACTTAGGCTTCTTTAAACAATTCATGACTTGAAAATTTGATAATAGAAAAGGAAACTAATTTCAATGCCTTAGTTTGGGTTTTCAAAAAAACAGTTTGTCTCTGAAAGGTCTGAAAGTAATCCAAAAGATGGGTTCTTTTTCTTTTAATTACTTGGTTCATTTTCTGCTTGGAAAATGAGAATAATAAACCACTTAAATATGGTCTTTTCTCCTAGACCATGTTAAAGTTGGAATAACAATAGCACACTAAACAATGACAATGTTATTGTATATAAAATATACAATGAGATAAAGGAAGTGTGCCTAGGAGAGCAAATTTAAAACTGCAAGTTGTGTAGCGTACAGCTCATAAAATAGGAATCTAAATGCATAATATATGAAAACAAATGTCATAAAAACAGTTATAACTGACATATATGAATTCTTCCATGTATCAGGAATATTGGACGAGTAGTTTGCATGTGTGAACACTATCCTTAAGGGGCAAGTGAGGAAGATAAGAAGAACTTCCCAACTTTACACTTAAGGGAAATTGGGTTTTATATGTAACTCAAGGTCATTCCCTGTCAATGTTGGGATCAGAACCCAAAATGAGGAGGTAAGCAGTTGTGGATCACATTCTATGCATTTAGCCCCTAATTCACACTGATTCTTCCTTTCTATTTCTGAGCACTTACAAGTACTTGGCATGGTCCTCTCTATTCTATGAGGTGCGTGCTCAGGGTCAGCCAAGCCCCTTTCCATTTTATTTATCACTGGATCCGTAGTACAGTCCACAAGCCTGGACACAGACGAAATCAAGAAGAGAACCAAGTGGGCTGGTTTCTCATTGCACAGAGCTTACATTCCCACCTATATTTCTGGATAACCAAGAAAAGTTAATACTAGCGGTATCAGTCACTGATGGAGCTTTTACCGCCCTTTCACAAAGCCTTTAAGCCTTAGCACCACACAAAAACAAAACAACAGTCAACTTTCCTAGCCACAACACATTGAATCTTCTTCACAAAAGGTGACTAACTTCACTCATGGTGACAGGGAGAGGGGTGATGATTAATTGTCATCATCAACGTCACTTGATTGAGAGACACTGGAAAGATACCCTTGGTTGGGCTTTGAAAGGTGTTTCCAGAATGTTTAACTGAGGAGGGAAAACTCACCCTGTAGGTGGGTGCTTTGGCATCATTCCATGGGCTGGAAGACTAGACTGAATAAAGAAAAGAGAAGACAGCTCCCTGGACACAGCATTCATCTCTCTCTGCCTCATGACTATAGAGGAAACCTGACCAGCCAGCCATCAGAACTCTTGTATAATGATGGGCTATACCCTCAGACCATGAAGCAGAATAGTCCCTTCCTCCCTTCAGTTGATTTTCTCAGGTTCTTTATCATAACAACAACATAATTAACTATGGGCCTGGAGGGACGGCTCAGCAGTTAAAGGTGCTTGCTTGTAAACCAAGTTAGTCCAGGTTTGATTCCCCAGAAACCACATAAAGCCAGATCCAAAGTGGTGCATGGATCTGATTTTTATTTGTCACCCGTACATACTCACACATGCATGCAGGCCAGTGAATAAGTAATTTTTTTTTCTAAAAAGAAGACTAAGTAATATATCAGGCACATTGAGTATGATATTGTCCTATTTTGTCAATGTGAACAGGGGTTATACTCTAAATTATCACTCCATTCTAATGACAGTAAATTTATTTTCTATTCTAAATAGTTTTACATAAAAGATTTATTTTCCCATCAGAAGTGTCATCATTATTCTGGACAGTTTTGTATTTAAGGTCATAACATCCTATTTTTGTAGCCTACCCTACATAACTTTGAAACCTCTAGTAAAGAAGTTTTTTGGGAACTTGGGGCATGTTTAGTGGAAAACACAGTGAAAATTTATGTTGTCTACAAAATCAGAGTCATGCTGCCTGATGACTTTTCTCATTTGCTGTGACCTGACAAGAAACAACTTTCGAAAGGACCGAGTTGCAGTCCATCACGGTGGGAAAACTTGCTGCGGAAGGAAGCTCAAGACCACTGATCACATTCAGCCAGCAAAAGGGAAGCAGGGATTGATAAATATTCAAGCTCAGCTAGCTTTTACTATTTTTTTCACTCAGTCCAAAACCCAAGCTCATGTAATGTTGCTACTCACAGTTAGGGTGGTCTTCCCACCTCAATTCTCCTAATCCAGAAACTGCCTCATAGACATTCTTAGAGATTTGTCTCCTAGGGGATTATGGATTCTGTCAAATTGACAATCAATATTAACCACCACACCTTCCCCTTCTCAGTATGCTGTTTGCATATTTTCCTTCTGTTGCAGTGAAACATATAGGTGGAAATGACTCAGCCATAGGGGTGTTAGATTGTCCAGAAACCAGAGTGCTTAGTCTGGGGGTCATGAAGACCTGAGGATTGAGAATAATTGTTTTTTCTTGTCGCTGTTGCTGTTGTTTAATGAATTGTGTGTAATTTTGGCTCTTCAAGAACAAAAGTAAAATTCCATAAAAGGAAGAGAGAGAAAAGATATTGGAGTTTGATTTAAGATAAATAACTAGACGCTTGTAAGTGTACTAACAGGTCTCATTTTCTCTCTCATTTTCCCCTACTAGGTTTGATAAGAATCATTAGATAATACAGAAAGGAAATGAAGGCTAGTATTTAAAAGTTATTAGGAAGGCATAATAAAGAGAGTGCTTTGTGAAGACGTACAGGGAACGGATCTTCCTTAGAAATAACTGTTGAAAGATTCTTAGTAATGCCTTATAAAGGTTTTCTAACCATTAATTAACAAGTTAGCTATTATTATTTGTAACAGGTGTTCTTACATTTGGCTACATATTAAATATTTTCCTGGGTACATTTGCACAAACATCACTATGTTTGATAGATGTTTAGCAAATACAGTTTGATACTGATGGTAACCTAACTTAAAAAACAGAAAAATCAGTATCCTTACATACTTCTCCATCTCCCAATTTTCATTTAGAAAGAAGTTGCCTCTTTTGCAACTTCTTCCAGCTAAAGATCTAAGTTGCACCCATGATCAGTGGTTGAAATCTTTCCTTTCCTCTTTGGAAGTGTTGGAAGGTGACAGGGTGGCACACTGCCACAGATCTATCATGAAAAGAGAAAGCAGAGACCTTTGCCATGTGGTCAGACCATGGCAACCCATCCCAGAAGAACGTACCTGCTGAGATATTATGAACTGAGATGTGATACTCAGCAGTGGCCAGCATGTCCTCCGATCAGAGAGGAATTTGATCATTTTTCATAAAAATATTTTTATCATTCTCCTCCAGATAGTTTTCTCCCTCCTAATAGCTGGCAGGAGAAAAGATGAGAGGAAAAAGGAAAGAGGCAGCAGGGAGCAGGGAGGTAGGTAAGGTGGATACTAGGAACACAGGAAATCAGAGCTATTAAAAGGAAAAGTGTTTCGCTGTTGGAATCTATCCTTCCCTTTGCTTCCCCCCATCCTTTTTCCTCCCTCTCCAAATAGCTTTTCTCCTTTGGAGTATTACTAAATGATGGGCATGGAGGGAGATTTCCGAAGAACAATGTCCACACTGGGCACATGGGCATCCTAAAAGATGGAAAGTTTTTAACATTTTAAAATAGTTTTTATTTACTTGCAAGGAGAGAGAGAGAGAGAAAGAGAGAGAGAGAGACAGAGACAGAGACAGAGACAGAGAATGGATATGCCAGAGCCTCCAGCCACTACAAATGGACTCCAGGTGCATGCACCCTTTGTGATGCTGGTTTTACTTGGGTGGTGGAGAATCAAATTTGGGTTGTTAGGCTCTGCAGGAAAACACCTGAGCAATCTTTTAACCTCTGAGCAATCTTTTAAGCCCAAGATGGCAAGTTTAATGCTTTTTATCATCACAAAAGAAGCTACCTGAGGGCAGGGACAATTATCTGTCTCATTCAAATCTCTAAATCCAGGCTCTGCACCATGCCTGGATGAGAGCACATGCTGAGTAGATAATTCCATGACTACATAAAAGAGAAGGTTTCAAAGGGGAGTTAATTGTAGTAAGCAGACTATTGAGCTCTATACTGATGTACAGGAAGAATTTTTTTTTTCCCTCTGCCAATTTGATGTTCATTGGCTGGAGCCCTAGTAATTACACTTACAAAAATATCAAACAGAAGTTTAATATCTCTGCCTTTATCTCCATGCATACACACAAGGGAATTCTGAAGTGAATGGCTCTGAATAGTTGTGGGAATTTAGGCTTATGCAGCATTTTAGCAAATGACAATAAATTTTTTTGATTAAGTAACATGATAAAGGAAACAAAATGAAATAAATTTCCAGCAGAGGCAAACAGAGGAACAGTAAACATATAATGATATTTTTAATATAGGTGAGATGGTTTGTATTGATTATCAACTTGAAAAGACCTAGAATCACTTAGGAAATGAGCCACTGGGCATGCCTATGGGGATAATCTGGATTAGGTTAATTGAGGTTTAAGACCCACCTTATCTGTGTTCAGCACCATTGCATAGGCTGGGACCCTGGCTGTATTTTAAAAGGAGAGAGATGATGGAGTTACAGCTTTCTCTCTGTTTCCTGATTGCTCTCACACCTACTTTGCCTTGATGCAATGTAACCTCAAATTGTAAATCAAAATAATCTCTTCCTTTTTTTTATGTTGCTAAACCACAACATATGAAGAGTCACATACTTGGCACAGCAATGAGAAAGAACTACAGTAGATTAAAGCCAAGTAGGAAGGTGTGTTACACATATTACTGTGGTGCTGTCTTCAAATTGAAAAAGTTCTAGAATGATCCCAAGTGAGTGCCTTCTTCCTTTCCTGGTGTGTGTCTACTAGGGGATCAAAACTTATGACTGGTGTCAGGAAAATGGAGGAGGTCGGAGAACTTATCTAACATTTCCTTCCTTTGGTTCAAAATGATCCTTATGCTATAGTGGTATATTAAGTTGGAATGTTATACTGCCCTTAGATGACCACATTCAAATCTAACCAGAACATGGAGATAGGTTATATGACAAAGGATGTTATGCTTAGGAAAAACATGGGCTGATCTTGAGGTGGGAAAATTGTCCAACATTTTCCAGGTGAATATAATATAACCAGAGGTGACCCTAAGTAGGATAGGGAGGCAGAAGGTTCAAAATCAAAGAGAGATTTAAAAATGTTAAACTGGGGCTAGAGAGGTGGTTAGATTGGTCAGCAATTATACTGCTTGCTTAAAAATCCTTTCAGCATGGGTCAATTCCCCAATATCCACACAAAGCCAGATGCACAAAGTGGTGCATGCATCTAGAGTTCCTATGCAGCAGCAGGTGGGCCCATTCTCACACACTCTGTCTCCTTGCAAATACATAAACAATTTTTTTAATGTTATACTGCTGTCCTTGAAAATCTAAGATAGAACCATAAAGAGTCATTCAGGAGATTATAAAAGCTGGAAATAATTTGAGGATTCCTTATGGTCCCCCATGAGGTTTCCAGGTTTAACTGCATGCCTCCTGTGTTTATGGGAATACCCACTGAACTGAATACATCTTTATAGTAGATCTCAAGAACTGTCTTTAGTCTTCAGGCTTTGGTGGCATCATTTGCTGAACAATCAAAGAAGGCATAGGAAAAATCCAGTTAGGATGAGATGGAGAAGGATCTATAGCAGAGATAAGGGCAAGGCTGT
>PVHP010029000.1:9663-22795 GCA_004024765.1 Zapus hudsonius
AAAAAGGAGTTATTGGCAGCTAATGGTTGCAGGGCGAAAGGGAGACTTTTTGTTTGTTTATTTGTGTTTGTTTGTTTTTTGAGGTAGGGTCTCTTTCTAACCCAGTCTGACCTGGAATTCACTCCATAGTCTCAGGGTGGCCTCGAACTCACCGCGATCCTCCTCCCTCTGCCTTCTGAGTGTTGGGACTAAAGGTGAGTGCCACCACGCTCAGTTCATTCTGTATTTTTAAATCAAAGAAATCTACCTTAATTCTGAACAGTTGCTGCTTTTCTTTTCCATTACACACTAATTTTTTTTAAATTTTATATATAACGGGCTATATTCTCTTTTATCCCTTCACTCGGACTCCCATTACCCTGGGGGCCCTCCTCAGTGGGATTTATGGTATTCCCTGTGGGGTCATGAAGCCTCAGGGGACAGTGTCTGGGGTGCTCCTGCTACTCGGTGGCTCTTACAGTCTTGACTCCCTTGCTTCCACAGTGTTCCTGAGTCACGGCAGGCAGGCCTGTTGGCAGTCTGACAGCGTTGAGAAAGGGAGGCATTCTTATCAGTGGTATAGAAGCTGGTAAATAGCCCATGTTCCAGTAAATAATCCCCCACCCATGCTCATGCGGCCAATCCTAATTAAACTTGGTGAGCCACACACGAAAATGCCATCAAAGCAAAAGTGGGGCTGGCTGGGAAAAAGAAAGGGTTTGGTGAGAAAGGGGAGGGACCTCGGGAAGGGCATGGGAGGTGAACTTGATCAAAGGACATTGTATACATGTATCAGACATACGCACAAATAAAGACTTTCAAAATAATTAGAAAAGGCCTGAGCTGAGAGCTCAGTTGGTAACGTGCTTGCCTAGCATGCAGGAAGCCCTGAATTGGATCCCCAGAACCTCATAAACCTGGCACACTGGTGCACTCCTATGATGCCAGCATTTGGGAGGTAGAGGCAGAAGAATGAGAAGTTCAAGGCCACCTTTGACTACATAGTGAACTCAAGGCTAGCCTGGATTACACACAGTGGGTTAGCTGCATTTCTGGGGCGTGTGTGTGTGTGTGTGTGTGTGTGTGTGTGTGTGTAAAACACTCATTGAATATGTAAAGTACCTCTAGAAGGATACACAGGAAACTAGCCCCAGCTGCTTCTTGGAAGGAAAAATCTCGGGGATTCCAGAAGAGAGCTGGTTCAAGGCACTTACTTATAAATATTTATATATTAATTAATATTTTTTATTAATTTATATGAGAGTAAGAGGTAGAAACTGAGAGAGAGAGAGGAGAGAGAGAGAGGAGAGAGAGAATATGAGCACATCAGGGCTTCTACCACTGCAAACAAACTCCAGACACATGGTCCACTTTGTGCATTGGGATTTACATGGGGAATCGATCCTGAACCATCAGGTTCTGCAATCAAGCACCTTTAACCGGTGAGTCATCTCCCCAGCCCATAATTATATTTTTAAATGCTGAATCATTTGCATTTATTTATTTGTTTGCAAGCAGAGAGAGAGAAAGAGAGAGAGAGAGAGAGAGATTGTACATGTCAGGATCCCCTAGCCAGTGCAAACTGTAGATACCTGTGCCATTTTGTGCATCTGGTTTTCTGTGGGTAATGGGGAATTAAACTCTGCCCGTTAGGCTTTGCAGACAAACATCTTAACTACTGAGCCATCTCTCCAGTCCCAAATTGTTTGCATTTATGTGTTGAACTAACCCGACTGTTGAAAGAGAAGACTGGGGAGAAGGTTCCTGTGAGCATGAGAACACAGATCCAGCAGCACCCACAGAACGGTCATGCATAGTGGTGCACGCCTGTGAACCCAATGCTGGAGAGACAGAAACAGGAGAATCCTCCAGACTTGCTGGCTAGCCATAGTATCTGAATCAGCGAGCTCGGGGTTCAGAGGGGGGACGTAGGGTACTGGGAACTGAACCCAGAGCCTTGTGCTTGCTGAGCTTGTACCAGTGAAAAACCTCCAACCCTAAGAAGATTGAGTTTTTATTTATTTATTTGCAAGCAGAGAGAGAGATAGAGAAAAGAGAGACAAGAGAGTGAATGCGTGCACCAGGGCCTTAGCCACTGCAAATCAACTCCAGATGTATGTGCCACTGTGCATCTGGCTTTACATAGGTACTGGGGAATCAAACCGGGGTCATTAGGCTTTGCAGGCAAGTGCCTTAACCACTGAGCCATCTCTCCAGCACTCTCAGCAGTAGACTCAACCAAGCAGAAGAAAGAATACCAAGGATGGAGGACAAGGTGGAGAAAACACTACCTTCAAACATCAGTAAGGAAAAACAGCTGTGACCACAAGCTCTGGGAGATAATCAAGAGATCCAACCCAGGGCTGAGGAGTGGGTCAACTAAGCAGTAAGGAGTGCTTGCTGCTTAACAAGAGGGTCTGGGAGAGCCAAAGACCACTTGAGTTTGATTCCCCCAGAACCCACATAAAAAACTGGGCCGGGTGTGATTACATGTCTATAACTCTAGTCTGCTGAGGACAGAGACTAGAGAATCACGAGGGTTCATGAGAAAGGGCAGCTTTGGGGCGAAGGAGAGACCCTGTCTCAAGGAAGTATGAGGTAGAGCTATAGAGAAGCCCACCCAAAGCTCTACTCTGGGCTTCCGGTGAAGATGGCGGTGCAGCAGCCTCGCCAAAGCAACCTGGGGGAGAAAAACCGCAGAATACACTCTTCTACCAAAAAGGGAAGGTTTGTAAGAGATTATTATGTCTAGCAGAGAAACAGAAGAGAACTGGAGCTTCTAGCAATCATACAACCAGAACCACTCCAGTCCCAGCTGTGGGCTGGGAAAAGCTATGCTCATCTGGGCCCTGGCTGACCCAGCCTCAAGCAGAACCATGGTGAGAGGACTCTCCACTCACACAGGCCTTGTCAAGTCAAAAATCCTAAAGAAAAAGATAACAGGGTCCATCTGGGCAGCTCCTGAAGAAGATACCAGGGACTAGCCCAGCAGTTCCTCAGCAGCTTTAGGCACCCTGCCTTCCCCAACCACCAGCATCAGGAACCACTGGAGACCTGGGGATGCCAAGGGACCAGAGCCAGCCCTCAGCCACACAGCATCTAGTGCAGCCTGTGTAAACAGCAGATCCTCTGACCCAACCAGCCTAGCCAAGCCCACAGTGCAACAAAGAGGGAACCAGCCTCACACTCAGCATAGGTGAGACAGAAACCATCCAAAAAGGTAAACAGGGCCATCTTACACTCGGGTGATACCTACCCCAAAGCCAGGTATATAGGCCTTTGCTAGAAGTGCTAATAACACCTTCCACTTCAGGGCAGGTCATGGGTTAGGGTTGATTGATGTACTTTTGATAGGCTTTGCCATTCTTAAATAAGTTGGGACACTATGAAGAGATCAAACCTAAGAATTCAGAGTATTCTAGAAAGAGAAGAACACAAAGTTCTACTTTGGCCACCATGCCTGCACACACAGCTTGCATTTGTACCTGTGTGCACACATCACACATAATACACACCACATATATGCTGCACACCCACATATGTGTGCAAAAACAAAGAGACTGTATTAGTCAGGGTTCTCTAGCGGAAACAGAGTTGACAGAATGGATTATAATAAAAGGGAATTTATTGAGTTAGTTTCTAACAGTCCAACAATAGCAGTCTGCAGGCCCACAGGCGAAGAAACCAGTAGCTGTTCAGTCTACGTGGCTGAATGCCTCAGCAGTCCCAATCCAGCCCAGAAGGCCTGATGGCTCACTGGGGAGAGGCAGCTCTTCAGTCCACGATTCGAGGCTGAGGAAACTGGGTTCCAATGTCCAAGAAGGGTAGGAGAGCAGGATGCGAATGCATCACAAACAAGCACCAGCAGCCAGGGGAGGAAGGAAGAGGGTTTCCTTCCCATCAAGCTTCCTTATATTTAGTCCCCTTCTGGAAGGCCCACCCACTGGGAGGAAGGGCTCACTCTGGAGAAGTGAACTCCTCCCTTCTCCAAAATCCCAAAAGGATTTTGTCAATCCTTCCTGCAGGCAAGCTCAGAGACCTGCCCAAGATTACTATGGATTATTACATAGATCAAGTTGACAAATAAATTTAACCATCACAGAGATCAAGCCTTAGAATCCACAGAATAGAAGTAGAAACCAAAATAAACATTAAAAGCATAGAAAATCTATTCAATGAAATTATAACAAAAAACTTGAAGTTGCAGGGGGGAAAATCTGTTAGTGCACAGTACTTACATAACAAGAACAAGCAACAAAACCAACTAAACCAAACAAAGCACTACTTTCTCAAATGTAAAAAAAGAAATGAACATCCAAATACAAAAGATATTTACAGGGCTGGAGAGATGGCTCAGCGGTTAAGGCACTTGCCTCCAGTGCCTAAGGCCCTGGGGTTCAATTCCCCAGGACCCACATAAGCCATACCCACAAGGTGGTGGCCCTGGTGCGCTCTCTCTCTCTCTCTCTCTCTCTCTCTCTCTCTCTCTCTCTCTCTCTGCTTGAAAATGAATAAATAAAAAATATTATTAAAAAAAAGATATTTACAACCCCAAGAAAGTACACATGGTCAGAGGAGAGCCTCTTCTTGGCAGTCAAGATATCAAAAAATCCAAAGCAAAGTATGCGATATTGAAAGTTAGAAACAAATGCTAGAGATATAACTAGGCATGATATCCATACCTTTAATTCCAATACTCAGAAGGCTGAGGTAGAAGTATCATCGTGAGTTCAAGGCTAGCCTTGGCTATTGAGTGAGTTCTAGGTCACCCTGGGCTAAAGTGAGACCCTACCTTGAAAAGAAAAGTCTCCTGTCAAATGAATTTATATTTTCATGTGTGTTTGGGGGGGGGGCTTTGATGGGTGATATCTTTCCCTCAAGGCTCCTTTCCTGTTGTCCCGTGAAGACCAATGGGTTCTCTTAAATGAAACTGATCTCATTAGCAGTTACATTTCCTTTGAGTCATCTTTAAATGAGCTCACTCTCCTTGCTAATGTCCACATTTCTCATACCTTTTTACCCCCTCTCCCCAGAGCAATAACTATGCCATGGCTTGCATGTTATGTTGTCCTAGTCAGTCACACACTGCTGGGATGAATCTCCAAACCAGGCACAATTTTGGGGAGGAAAGTATTTATTATTGAACTAACAGATCCAGGGGAAGTTAAGGAAAAGGCTGGTCCTCTTTCACAGATCCAAGCAGAGACAGAGACAGCACCTCCAGAAGCAAGCAAGCAAGCACATTGTAACACTATAAGTCACAAAAATGCAGAACTGCCAGACCTGGGGTTTTGGCTCTTCTTTTGCATATCTATCCCTAGTATTTTGCATCCAATTTAGAAAGGGCCAGTCCCTAGGAGGCTAGGCCAAAGTGACACTTCCTCCAGCCAGAAGCCTGGAGACAATTAACAATTTAATAAGCACAATTATAATAAATTCTATTGGGGGACATTATTGAAACTACCACAGTTGTCCTCTGTCATATAATGTAGTCAATTACTTTTGAATTCAGCCTCACTCAAATTTCAGGACACTGGAAAAATACAGGCAGAGTCTTTGCATGTAGGACTCTAACCCGGTTCCGAGTAGTGTTTGTATTCCCCACTCAAACCCCATGAGCAAGATCTCCACTTTCTGCAGTTTTCTTGACATTCTTGTTTTTCCAACTCCAACCATAAGACTCTTCAAACTCTGCTTAATTCTAGAACTTTCCTAGCCCACAGTTCCAAACTATCCCACATTCTTCCACACCCCCACCCCACAAAAGAAAACAGTTCCAAAGGCCAACTACCACATGGTCAGTTTATCACAGCACTGACCCCACTCTTTGGTACCAATTACTTTCCCCAATGCTTTGACAAAATACCTGACAAGAAGCAAACTTAAGGAAGAAAGGTTTATCTTGGCTCATGATTTGAGGGCTCATCCATCCCAGGAGAGAAGACATGGAGGCAAAAGCAGCTCTTCACTGTGTCTCTTCCCAAAGGCCTCACCTCTAAATGCCATTAATGTACTCATTTGGGAATTATTTCCAATACAAGACCTTTTGGAGAGACATTAAAATCATACCACAGCTCAATTTAAGAATGGGAAGCCGGGCGTGGTGGCGCACGCCTTTAATCCCAGCACTCGGGAGGCAGAGGTAGGAGGATTGCCGTGAGTTCCAGGCCACCCTGAGGCTGCATAGTGAATTCCAGGTCAGCCTGGACTAGAGCGAGACCCTACCTCGAAAAACCAAAAAAAAAAAAAAAAAAAGATATCTCAGATAATCAGGGGCTGGAGAGATGGTGCAGTGGTCAATGGTGCTTGCTTGCAAAGCATGATGGCCCGGGTTTGATTCCCCAGTAAAGCCAGATGCACAAAGTGGCTCTGGTATCTGGAGTTTATTTGCAGTGGCAAGAGGCCTTGCAAATGCCTGTTCTCTCTCTGTCCTTCTTTCTCTTTAAAAGAAGATATAAAAAAGATGCTAAGCAGAGAGAGGGTTGGAGAGATTGCTCAGTGGTTAAAGGTACTTGTGTGCAAAGCCTGATGGCCTGGGTTCAATTCCCCAGTACCCACGTAAAGCCACAGATATACTAAGTGGCTCAGGTATCTGGAGTTTGCTTGCAGTGGCAAGAGTCTCTCTCTCTCTCTCTCTCTCTCTCTCTCTCTCTCTCTCTCTCTCTCTCTCTCATAAATAAAAATACTTTCACAAAACAAAAGATGATGGAGATAGGAGCTGGGAAATGACTTAGTGGCTAAGCTTGCTTGCAGCTTAAATATGAGGGTCTGAGACCACTGAGGTTTTTTAAATTAAAAATTTTTTTTTATTTTATTTATTCATTTTCAAGCAGAGAGATGAGAGAGAGAGAGAAAGAGAGAGAGAGAGCGCACCAGGGCCACCACCTTGTGGGTCTGGCTTATGTGGGTCCTGGGGAATTGAACTCAGGGCCTTAGGCACTGGAGGCAAGTGCCTTAACCGCTGAGCCATCTCTCCAGCCCTAAAAAAAATTTTTGCAAGCAGAGAGAGATGGAGACAAGACAGAGAGAATGGGCATACCAGGGCCTCCAGCTGCTGCAAATGAACTCCAGATGTATGTGCCACTTTGTGCATCTGGACTTATATGGGTATTGGGAATAGAACCCAAGTCATCAGGCTCTGTAGACAAACTCCTTACCAGCTAAGCCATCTCTCCAGACCACCACTGAGGTTTGATTCCCCAGAACCCGCATAAAAAGCTGAAATGTGGCCACTCACATGTATAACCTCAGCCCGTGGGGGGTGGAGAGCTGAGAATGGCTGGGCTCGCTGACTGAACACTGCAGTTCTGGGTTGAGGGAGAGACCCCCAAATCAAGGACGTATGTGGATGAGCAATAGAGAGAGGCACCAAAGTTCGGACACACACACACACACACACACACACCCAAGCACACGGTGAACATGCATCTGCATTTACACGTGCTCTTGCAGTCAGCTTTCTTGTTGCTTCGATAAAGAACCCAACGAAAGGCAGTTGATGGGAGGAATGGGTTTATTAGGCTTATGGACTCGAGGGGAAGCTCCATGATGGCAGGGAAAACGATGGTATGAGCAGAGGGTGGACATCACCTCCGCCACGGCACTGCAAACAGCAGCAGGAAGGTGTGCCAAACACTGGCGAGGGGAAGCTGGCTTATAACCCCATAAGCCTGCCCCCAACAACACACCCTCAACAGGGTTCCAATTCCAAAACTTCCATCAGCTGGGGATAGAGCATTCAGAACACATTCATTTGTGAGGAACACCTGGATTAAACCATCACATGTGCCCATATCACATGTAACACACCACACATCATATATCACAGCACACACACACACACACACACACACACAAATAAAGGGGAACAAAGACGCTTGTCATTGTGGTGGTCAGCTCCACGTTGCTGGGCTGTATATCCAAACCACACACAGCTTATAGGAAGGAGGTTTTATCTCAGCTTACAGATCCAGGAGGAAGGTTCATCAATGGTGGAAGAAGCTGGCTCCTATTTCTAAATCCAAGCAGAGAGAGAAAGAGAGAGAGACCACCAAACAGCCAGCAGCAAGCAGGAGGGACCCAGTCAGAGCTCAGACTACTCTGCACACCTTTAAACTGGAAAGCAGATCGGCCCCAAATACTCCTTAGGGCTGGACCCCAGGGTCTGCCCCCAGTGACACCTCTTTCAGCCAGGTGGCTAGACATCCAAGTTCCAAGTTTTAATAAAACACCAGAGTTATGGGGCAACATCCATTCAAACTACCAGACCATCATTAGTCAATATGAAATTATAAGGTGTCTATAAACTGTATGTATAACTTTGTAAGAACTTGCTAAATGGAGCCCCAGTTGTGTATTTTATTATTATTATTATTATTATTATTATTATTATTATTATTGAGGTAGGGTCTCACTCTAGCCCAGGCTGACCTGGAATTCACTATGTAGTCCCAGGATGGCCTTGAATTCACAGCGATCCTCCTGCCTCTGCCTCCCGAGTGCTGGGATTAAAGGCGGGCACCATTTTGCATGCTCACCAGCAATATATAATTTCCAGTTGCTGTGTCCCAAACAGACTGATATCTAATTAACTCATTGCTTCTCACTGCTAAATGCTGTGCACGCCTTCCTCGTGTTACACCTCTGCTCCTCCGAAGATGGATTTCCAACTGCCCACCAGCAGGAAAGACACAGTGGGGATAATCTCTGTGTGGTCACTTGCTGGGGACATAGATATGACGTACAGGACTGAGTTTCCTGCGGCCTGGGCTGTGCATCTGTCTGATTTGTGTGTGAAGAGCCAGACTCTGCGCAGTTGACCATCCTACAGCCCCCAAAAGAGCCTGTATTTCCACATACCTGGCAACATTTGGCATTTTTTAAAAAATGTCTTTATTTTTTTTAATATATTATTTCATTTTCAAGCAGAGAGATACAGAGAGAGAGAGAGAGAGAGAGAGAATGCACCAGGGCCACCACCTTGTGGGTCTGGCTTATGTGGGTCCTGGGGAATTGAACCCTGGGCCTTAACCACTGAGCAATCTCTCCAGCTCCAACATTTGGCATTTTCCAACTTTCTAATTTTTTGCCAGACTACTAGGTATAATGGGATATTTCATTTTTATTTGAACTACTAATGATTTAAAAATAATCAGTAAATCTCCTTATATGACTGAATTCCCACTCGTTATCAGTTGCCTTTGATAAACTTTGCCCGGTTTTTCTACAAGGCCTCCCACTCTGCTCGCTTACTTTGAGCTCATTCTGCCCTTCTTTGTCTAGTTTGCTTGGGTTATTGATTTTAGATTTTTCTTCTTTCGAATACATGCATTCAGTGTCATAAATCTCTCTAAGCACAGCTCCGCTGCATCCCACAAATTTTGATAGTTCATTTTCACTTTCATTTACTTTCAAATGTTGTCTAATGACTCTTGAGATTTCCTCTTTGAACTCATGATTTATTTAGAAATGTGCAGCTTAGAGCCCGGCGTGGTGGCACACGCCTTTAATCGCAGCACTCGGGAGGCAGAGGCAGAAGGATCGCTGTGAGTTCTAGGCCACCCTGAGACTCCATAGTGAATTCCAGATCAGCCTGGGCTAGAGCAAGACCCTACCTCAAAAAAAGAGGGGGCAGAAAGATTGTTAGAACCACGGTGGGGAGAATATTCAGAGGCATTGCCCCCGCCCTCAACAAAACAATTTTTGCCCAATTCATAGCCCTCCATCCCATGGACCTGTCCAGCAATCCCGCCTAGGAGGGCCCTCAGTGGATTGGGGGCAGGGACAAGGAAAATGGGGGTACCAACACAAGACTCATTCATACAGAGTTTCTACTTATTTATTTATTTATTTTTGGTTTTTTCATTTTTCCGAGGTAGGGTCTCACTCTAGCCAGGTTGACCTGGAATTCACTCTGTAGTCTCAGGGTGGCCTTAAACTCATGGTGATTCTCCTACCTCTGCCTCCCGAGTGCTGGGATTAAAGGCGTGTGCCACCACGCCCGGCCCAGAGTTTCTACTTATTAACAATAAATAAATAAAAAAAAAAAGAAATATATGGTTTGATCGCTAAGCATTGGTGACTTTCCCAGTAGCTTTCTGTTTCACTCCGTTGCCTTCTGAAAGCGGATGTTTATGACTTGCAGCCTCTTAAATGCGTTAGGTATGCTTATGGCCATAAATGTGGTCTGTTTTGGGAAACAGTCCATGCGAGCTCTATTTTTAAATTATTATTTATTATTTATTTAATAGAGAGGCGGCAGATAGAGAGAGAATGGGTGCGCCAGGGCCTCTAGCCGCTGCAAACGTACTCCAGACCCATGGGCCACCTGGTGCATCTACTTTACGTGGGTACGGGGGACTCGATCTTGAGTTCTTAGGCTTTGCAGGCAAGCTCCTTAACTACTGAGCCATCTCTCCAGACCCTGCTCCACCCATTTTGATAGAGGAAGTGGAAGTCGCTAATGGGAACAGTGTGTCACCTGCTTCTCCTTAAAGTCCTTTCAGGACTTTGCCTTGTGTACCTCGATGCTCTGTTGTTAAGGACATACATTAAACATTGTTCTATTTGGGATTGGAGAGATGACTCACTGGTTAAAGGCACTTGCTTGCAAAGCCTGACGATTCTCCAGTACCCATGTAAGCCAGATGCACAAAGTGGCTCATGCATCTGGAGTTCATTTGCAGCCGCAAGAGGCCCTGGTGTTCCCATTTGCTCTCTCCCCCTTCCTCTCCTTCTCTCGCAAATAAATAAATAATTAAATAATTTTTAAAAAAGATTATTTTGGGCTGGAGAGATTGCTCAGCAGTTAAGGCACTTGCCTCGAGTGCCTAGGGACCCAGGTTCAATTCCCCAGTACCCACATAAGCCAGACCCACAAGATGGTGGTCCTGGTGTTCTCTCTCTCTCTCTCTCTCTCTCTCTCTCTCTCTCTCTCTCTCTCTCTCTCTCTCTCTCTGCTAGAAAATGAATAAATAAAATATTTTTAAAAAAATTGTTTTGTCTTCTTGAAGAATTCACCCCTTTATCCTTACATAATTTCGCTTTTATCCATGGTCAATTTTCTTTCCCAGAAGTCTGTTGTGTCTGAAATTAGGACAGCTATCCCAACTTTCTATTATTAGTGTTAGTATGGTATATCTTTTAAACATTATATATATATATATTGTTTTTACTTACATATTTATTTGAGAGAGAGAGAGAGAGAATGGGCATGCCAGGGCCTCTTGACACTGCAAATGAACTCCAGGCACATGTACCACTTTGTACATCTGGCTCTCCATGTGTCCTGGGGACCTGAGCCTGGACCATCAGGCTTTACAAGCAAGCACCTGTAACCAGCTGGACCATCTCCCCAGCCTGATATAACTTTACCAGTTTAAGGGTGTCTCCCTTATTTCTAATGTGCTGGGATAGTTTTTAATTATAAATAGGCTTGACTGAAAACAAAATAAAAAGGCAAAAAGAAAACAAAAGACTAAAACCAAATCAAAGTAAAAACATAAATAGGTGAACTTTATCAACTGCTTTTTTTAAATCATATGACAGTCGTGATTTTCCAGCGTTGTCAATTTTGAGGATAAACTCTACTTGATGAAAATGTATTTTTAAAGCATAAGTATTTTTAATTGGCATTTTTATTTTCTATTATTTTTATTTTTAAAGTATTTTATCTATTTGCAAGCAGAGAAAGAGGGTGGGGAGAGAGAGAGAATGGGCGCGCCAGGGCCTCTAGCCACTGTAAAGGAACTCCAGATGCATACGCCACTCAACATCTGGCTTTACGTGGGTACTGGAAAATCAAACTTGAGTTTTGCAGACAAGCACCTTAACCGCTGAGCCATCTCTCCAGCCCCTTATTTGGCATTTTTATATCTTCTTTCATAGGTGCAACAGCTTCATCTTCTTACTTATTGCTTTGCCTGACTGATTTTGGAATTGGAATTATATTGGTTTCAGCTTTTGCTGTCATTTTCTGGAGCTACTTAAGTAAGATGGGAATTAATGATTCCATGAAAGTGTGGAGCAACTCTAGAAGTTCACAGACTTTCTCAGCAGTCAATCACCCCTGCCCATTGTTTTCTCTTGCTTACCAGAGTTTTGGAGGTACCTGTGTGCTGCAGAGAAAGCACGTGTAACCCTGCCCAGCAGTGACACGGCAAACTCAGGCTGCTCCACCTCAATGGAATGTCAATGACAGGGGCTGTCCCCTCTCCTCAAGTCCTGTCTTTATGCTCTCACTCTAAATAGATGACCTAGTCTCACCAGAGGGGATTCCTAGGGGACCTGAAAAGGGGAATCCTTAGAGACCAGCCTCTTGAATCCCACCTGACAATGGCTCGTGTGTGTGTGTGTGTGTGTGTGTGTGTGTGTGTGTGTGTTCATATGTGTATGGGCACATGTGTCTGGAGGCAGATGATATAGCCTTGGCCATCATTCTCAACTAACTTCCCCAGAAGCGCTTATGTTCGTACCCGTATATTAACGGGACTCTTGCTTTTGGTTAGAGAATTTTCTCTTTTCAGATGGTGCTGACCACTGGGGTGACTCAAAACTCACCAAAGTGCTGAAGTGACAGTGGAGTGGTCAGCACTAAGTGAGACATCTCTGTCACACCCTCCAAGGCTCAGGGACCATTGCAGAAGAGATGATGGAGAGAATGTGAGAGCCTTGAGGAAGGAAGTGCCTTGATATTCATGACCTCCTGGTGGCTGATGCTACCTACACAAGACCTGCATAATGTGGGGTGAGTGATAACGTCAAATCAGAAGAGAGTTTAGTTGGAAAGAAGAAGGGATTCAAAGGGGGGATTTGGGAAGGGGAAAGGGTGGGAGGGGGTTATGATCATGGCATATCGCCTATATTTATGGAAGTTGCCAATAGAAAAGTTTAATAAAAACAAATGCTGTCCAACACTTCCAAACATGGTCTCTCATTGGCCTGGAGCACACCAGTTAGGCTAGAGTAGCCAATGGGTTCTGAGAGTCCCCTTCCTTGTCTGTACCTCTGAAGCCTTGGGGGTTACAGGTGCCTATCCTGTTATTTTACATGGTTACCAGGGATTGAATTTATGAAGCAAGCTCTCTGCCCACCGAGCTACTCCACAGCCCCTCACTGCCTCTGTACCCACACCTAATCATGTCTTCCCGGCAGA
>PVHP010029001.1:0-22726 GCA_004024765.1 Zapus hudsonius
AAACCACAGAATACCATCGTTCAGCATCGAGAGACCCTTCGAGGCCTGGAATGGTAATCAGATCCCAGATGGCAGTCAGTGCAGTGCTGGAAGACACTACACAAGCTGCCAGGGGAAGCTGAACAACGACAGCTGGTGTAAACAGACCAATGGCATGAAATACAGTCTGAGGCCACGAGTAGGCTGACCACACCTCCTATGGGGAGAGAAAAGGAAACCAAGAATGAGCATGTGTGCAACGGAGGAGCCTGAGCCTGGGGAAGACAATCAACAGCTAATAAATTCAGCCAAATATTCCACTCAGTGAGGGGGAACCCTTGATTGGAACCGGGGATTCAGGGCGATATGCAACGGATCACATACTCTTGGGCTACCAAGAAAAGATGCACTATGCAAGTGACTGCCGGGGAGGCTTTTAAAAATAGAAGCTAAGTAATCCAGATAGTTGTATATTTGTTAATGGATACTGACCTCATTCTCCGATGGAGAATGTGTTTGTATTTTTCAGGATACAGTGAGGGAGCTGTGGCCCATATAATCCCTACCAACCGACTGCAGGCAGAAAGCTGAGATCCTGGCACGAGATGAGCCACCACAGTCATACGGGGGAGGATTCATACGGAACCCCACAGAAAATGATTGAATGTACAAGACACCCACAGCCATAGCCATCCAATCAACAAAAGATAAGCCAGTGTGACAGAAACCAATGAATCTCGACACAAAAACCCCTAAGCTCACAACACCATAGCAGCCTCAATACTCGACCACCACGACTCAGGGAACTGAGTGGAAGAGGGGGCGGAAAGATTGTGAGAGCCGTGGTGGGGGAGGATATCAGAGACTTGGCAACCCTCAGTAACAACACACTTGGGTCATGAGAGCCCGGCTGAAGAATGAGCTATCCATGGTCCCCTACCACAAAGACTGATACAGAAGGCCCACGGAGGAGGATATCCAGCTGACTGGGGATGGGGAAGGGGGGCAACAGGGAATTGGGGATAACAACTCATGGTTCGCCCACTAAACAATGTAACTCATTATGAACAATAAAAATTAAAAAAAAAAAAAAAAACTGTTCCCGAAGAGAAGATTCTTGGGAGAGTTTGAAATGTGGCACCTTGATTTTATTTAGGGTGAAGAATTTAGTTTAGTATCTCTCTTCTACCTGGATTAGTCTGAAAAGCCTAGCTTGTAGAGATAGCAGTTACCTTCTTGTTGCTGGGACGAAACACCAGACCAGAAGCAGCAGATGGAAGGAAAGGGTTTATTTCAGGTTTATGAATTTAAGGGGAAGTTTCATCATTTTAAGGTGGAGAAAGCATATGTGGTAGTTCGAATAGAATGTCCCCCCAATAAATTCAAGAGTTATTAAAGTTTGTTTCCAAACTTCTGGCTGGAGGAGGTGTCACCTTGGCCAGGCCCCCTAGGGTCCAGCCCTTAGGTATTTCTGGAGTAGATGTGAAATTCCAGCTCTATATATGCAAAGAGCAGTCTGAGTCTGGTGTTCCTGCTGTTTGCTAGTTGGAGTATGATGGCTGGAGGTGCTGGATGGGTTTCTCTCTCTGCTTGGATCTGTGAAAGGGGGCCAGCCTCTTTCTCCATTCTGGAACTTCCCCCAGATCTGTTACTTTAATAAATATTTTCCTCCCAAACTGTATCTGGTTGGAGATTCATCCCAGTGGCGTGTGGCTGACTATGACAGTGTAACAAGACTAGGAAGCTAGCTTACATCTTGTCACATATTTGGCTGTAAGAAGTCTAATTACTGGGCTTGGAACTGAGCTACTAAACCCAGTGACACACTGCCCTCAGCAAAACTCCACTTCTGAACAGTTCTACCAGTTGTTGATTGAGTATGAGGCTTAATCACAAATGCTTGAGGCTAAGGGGGGACTTTTGCCATCAAACTACCACAGTGGGACAGGGATAAGAATGAACCAGAATGTTAGGGATGAGTTAAAATTCATTTTCTCATTTTCAAAGATTCAGTGTTCATGTTGTGCAATTAGACACTGGGAGGTTGCTGGCTTGGGCCATTCTGAAAGGTTAAGAATGATAGGTGTTATTTCAGTCAATTCATATGCTCTTCACAACATGGCTGTCATTTCAACCTGGTTTATGAGAAGCTCTGGACAGAAGCAGGTTAGGAGGCAGAAGAAAAGGAGAGACAGAAAAAAAAGAAAATCCAGATATGGTTTGCTACACAATTTTGCAAATGGTAGGGCATCCATCCTGAGTTACCAGGAGGGATACCTTCTACTGGCAGCATCTTAACATGAAGAGTAGGTTTCTTTTTCTCTTCTGTATTAGTGCATACCAAACCTCCAATCTTCTTTGACCATGGAGAGTAAGAATGTTTCTATATTGAGTATGAAGTGAAAGTCTGAGTTTAGACAAGATGCTATTGCCAAAACCATCAAGAAGAAATAAACCCTATGGCTTCCGTAGTCTATTGCACCTTTTGGGGATACTGTCTGAAATGGGAACACTGTAGCCTATGGAGAAGGCTACCTTTGTAGCTCCCAAAACATTTTGGTCATAGCAAGTGTGCTAAATGATGAATTCTTTGCAGTTTAAAAAACCCCCACAATGATGATATTTGGAAAGAAAAAGGTTGAAATGGACTTGGGTAATATTTTGTAAGTGAGTTGTATGACTAAGATCCATGCAGGTGAATTTGCCTGGCCAGAGTTGTACACACAATATAAAAAGAGCACTGAACTCTAGGCAGGGTGTTTGGAATTAGGTCCAACTTGCCTTTCACTAGAAGAATGGCATGTCGAACTGCTTCTACACAACAAACCTATGTGAATTCTTCTGTAAACGGCAGGAAATAATCATTTGTTGTAGCCCCTAGGGATAAATAGAAGTTTTGGTAATACTAAAGAAAGTGAAGATAAAACAATGAAAAGCTTTATCTTATTTCGTTACAAGCTCACCTAGTTTTGGACGAAATGCCATAGGCTAGAAAACAGCCTGTAGAATACACTTATTAAAGAAAGAAGCCAAAGCCAATGGGAGAATTAGAAACCGGCGTGAGCAAGCATGATCTCCAAGGAATGGCCAAAGAAAATATTTTGGAGGATCCAGCAGTATTGGAAGAAAACCTCATTTTCATTAAACTAGGCCAACATGTGGGAAAGAATGCCTCTTGTGTGGAAAAGCCAATTATTGAAGGAAGCGTTCCTTCTTTTCTATAGAATTGGTTCAAAATACTGAACTTTCCTTCTGCTCAAGTTCTTCCTTTTGTGTTACACTTTGATACATGGCATGATCTCTAGCAAAATTTGTTTTTGCCTCAGGGCTGTGTCTCTTGAGAAACTTTAGAAAGGAAATTCAATGATATAAGAAATAACTATCCTCATGTAAATACAGTATACTTGTATATATCATCTTTCATTTATGACCAGCTATCATCTATCTACTATGTCTGTCATTTATCTATCTTTTGTGTATGACATATCTATCCATCATTTATCATTTACTTATCACTGTCTATCATCTATCATTCTATGGTTGACGGCAGGGGAACAATAACAAGTGAAAGGAAAGTTCTAAGTGAATCTGAGGGGAGCACACAGCTAGAGGAGCTCTAAGAAATATGCCAGATTACACTTCATTTTTATCTGCAACAATCTACCTGTGGCATGTGTGTTTAAGCATTTTCTGCTACTTCAAAACAATAGCAGATTTAAAATTTTAAAACACAAGTTCCTTTCCTCCCACTTAACTTACTCCTCTTTGACAATGTCACTTCTACCTGATGCACAGCTAGAAGTTGATAAAATGGAATTTGAACAGATTAGCGTAGGCAGTTCTCGTTTCTAGAATCAAACTTGTACAGGGTGTACGTATTGTCACTATCAGCACATTAGTCCTTATGTTGTTTACATGGTTTACATGCTCATAGGTGTTTTATCAATAAAACTGTCAGGATAGTAACAGCTGGAGGAGGATATGATAGGCATGGGTGTGGTGTTAGTTTGTGCTGAAAGAGCTCCCCCCTCCCCAGGGAGCTTGCAAAATGAAGACACCTGAGCTTGGGTCTAGAGATGTCCATGATATATTAGCCTTTCTAGATCCCAAGCACTAGGATTTTTACATGCTGTCCAGTGTTGCTGAGATAACATCAAGGCTTGGAGGGACCAGGTGTACCTGGCCACCTGCAGGCTCATTCAAAGGAAGGCGCTATGTGATTTAGTCCTCATACTATGTCCGCAATGGCATCAGGGCCCTCATTCAGCAGAGGAGATGGTAGCATGATTTCTTCCAGTGCCACATCACTAAGGAGTACAAGGGTATATTTCATTTCTGACATTGTATTTGGAAATCGTGGGTTGGAAAAGCTTATTCAGTTCCACTCAAATAAAATGGTTTACTAGTGAAACATTTTCCCACCATCTATGACTCTGAAACTAGAGTGACAAGTTCCATTATGGGACTACAGAAAGTTTGACCCCACATGAACAATTGATAAAAAGTGAAATTAAATAACAGGCCAAATTTTAGAGACGAGAACCCAAAATAAGCATCATAAACTTCTTTCTTTTTTTTACTTATGGTATTTTTATGCATACTTTATTTCTATTGATCCCTCTCACAGATCTCCCTCCTTCTACAGGTACCAATTCTCCCTGTTGTAACTACAACTGTTTATGTGTCACATATAATTTGTAACATTGTTTCAATTTTCTCTTTTCTTATTTACTTTTCTAACTGTGGAAGTTAGCCTGGAACATTCTATACCATCTAGTCTCATAACTCATAGTTATTCCAGGAAACTATGATTTCTTCAATTTAATAAGATAGAATCTCTTTGTGGAAAGATGCCTTAAAGTAAAATGTAGGGATATGCTTATGACACCAAGAATACACTGACATTCCCACACTCTAAACAGGTTGGAATATTTTCAACTAGAGTTGGTTATTACATTCTAAATATTTACAAAGCTTTTCACACAGTGAAGACTATTTGTGGAAGGAATTACTACTCTTAAATTTGTGAATTATCAATTTAAGTATTTTGTACACAATTATTAAGAGTTTCACACTGTAGTGTAAAGAAATGTATTTGTCTCACTTGTCATTCTCTGGAATCCAATGTAATTCTATGAACATTTTTGATTTATGTAAAAAATGAAATATATTATACAGTAATATTTTACAATTTCCATCAGTTTTGATGACTGTATTGTCAAGTGTACAACTGCATTTTCCCATATAGAATTGCTTCTTCTCACATGGTCTTTCTTTATAAACATCATGTGATATGAATTGATTCTTATCAATTTCTGTATTTTGCTTTGGTATTTGTATATTTCAAAGAAGAAAGTCAAAGAATCTTTACTTTTTAAATGTTTTACAATTTTTATTTTTTCTCCATTATTTCTGAGCAAGATAAACTCAGGAAGCACTTGAAATTTGAGAACATAGGTTTTTCTTCCTGATAACACTTTGGAGTATGAAATATTCATAAAACAAAATTTTACCTTTGTTAAGAGATTTCAAAGTATTGATTTACTGATAAACTTCAAATACAGAAGGCAATGTTAAAGTAGCTTAGACTACATATGATGGATGTTTTACCCCCGATAGATATGTTAGTTTTTGTAAATGTCTATTCAAATGATAGGGGATTTTGTGTATGTAAAAATACAAACCACGGGGAGTGGTGGTGAAAGCTTTTAATCCCAGAAGGCAGAAGTAGGAGGATCTCAATGAGTTGAAGGCCACCTTGAGACTACTTAGTGAATTCCAGGTAAGCCTGGGCTACAACGAGACCCTACCTCAAAAAAAAAAAGCAAGGAAAAAATATAAAACCTAAGAAAGGATGAAAATGAAAAACACTCAGCCTAGTGTAGAAACATTGCACCCTTGCTCCTCAGCACTAACCATTCACTGGGTTTTCTTTTCCTTTGTATGGCTGTTTGTCCAGTAGTAATTCATGCCTCTCCACACAGACACTGTGCATAGTTTCTCTGTCATATGAGCAACAATATGATGTAATGTCACAGTTCTTTTATCATACTGTTTTAAATGGAGGCTGGTTCTTCAAGGTCATTTTGCAACTATGCATATAAACTTGCTTCATTGTTATAAGCGATACACAGTGTACAGTGTATAGATGGATTATAATTTATTTAATCAGCACACACTAATGGTTATTTATGAGTCCTAAGATTTTTAGTATTCTGAAAAATATGCTTACATTACCAACTTATGCTTCAACCAGTAATGTGTCTGTTCTATATAAATTGGTTCAATCTAGTTTATAGTATTTTACTTTAAAATATGTTTTTAGTGAGAGAGAGAGAGAGAGAGAGAGAGAGAGAGAGAGAGAGAGAGAGAGAGAGAGTATATGGGCATGACAAGGCCTCCTATTGCTGCAAACAAACTCCAGATACATATGCCATTTTATGGGTACTAGGGAATGAACACTGGCCTTTAGGCTTTGCAAGCAATCACCTTTAAGCACTGAGCCATTTCTCCAGCCCTAGTTTATAATATCTTAAAAATATCATAGGGGAAAGCTACTTGCTTATTGTTTCAGTTTATATTCATTGCATGAGGAAGATTGGTTGTATTCTGTGAGCCAACTGACCCTGGCATTACACCTGTGAACACCAGTGTGAGTGCCTGAGCACCTGCCACCTGCTTCACAGGGAGAACTGCTCATTTCAGAAAATCCCCAGCAACATCTCCCATTTCCTCCTTACCACTTAAAAACTGACTGCCTTACATGGTGTCTTCCACATTTCTGCTTTTTTTGTAATAGTTTCATGATTTATGATTGGCTCTCTCCGCATTAGGTAATTTAGATTGAATGAGATCAAATTATATGAATTTGTTCATATCTTAATATTTTTGGTTCGCACAAATATTTTACAATATTCATGTATGACTGTTCCTCAGTATTAGTGCCTTTTAAATGGTCTAATATTTTCTCAAGAATTCTGTCCTCACAAGTTATTCCTCACTCTAGACTTCCTTATCCTCGTCACTCTGTCTCTTCTTTCTAAATATTTCCCATCACATATTTTCTCATTAAAATTTTAAAGGCATTTCCACCTTCTAAACTCAATCTCTTTTCATCTATTTAATGTATTTAATTTAGAAAATTGTCATCATGCCAGGAGAGGTGGCGCACGCCTTTAATCCCAGTACTTGGGAGGCAGAGGTAGGAGGATTGCCCTGAGTTCAAGGCCACCCTGAGACTACAAAGTGAATTCTAGGTCAGCCTGGACTAGAGCGAGACCCTACCTTGAAAAAACAAAACAAAACAAAAATTTGTCCGCTGTAACTTCTAGAATATATGTTGTTTTCTTTTTATATCTTTTTATATAGTATTTTGCTTGCATGGATTTTAAGTAATTTTGTAACATTAATATAGAAATATCCTCCAGTTCTGATCCTCCCTTGATAATTCTGTTACCTGAAATCTGCTATCCCTGACTTTGTATGCAGTACTTTGGTTTTCCCTCTCTCTTCTTCCTGAGCTGAAGTGAAGGGCTTTGCTCTGTTGTGTGTTCTTGCCATTGAGGCTGCCACAAGCCTGCAATGATGGGGAGACTCACATATTCTAAAATGCTTAAAACTGGGAGCCAAAATAAATCATTCCTCTTTATGTTATTTCAAGTATTTGTTGTATCAATGGAAAGGTAACACGCCGATATTTGTTGTTCATTCTGGTTATTACATAAGATGCTTTGAAATCTTTGTTGTTATAAGTGATGTCTGCTGGATTACAGAACTATAATTAATATAATAATTAATCCTACATATTGATTTTCATGTAGATTCCTTGCTATTTTCTTGAATTCTAACTTTAAACTATACATTCTTGGGTTTTCTAGAATACTAATTACTCAAAAGCATTTTCAGCCTTGTACTCTTCATTCATTGGCACTTTAACTTATGCTTTTTATTTCTTTGCTTAACCTCATCATCCACAATCTTTTGAGCAGAAATTAAGATACCACGGATCTCCATCTCCCTCCCAATGTGAGGTGGGAGGTAGATGAATGCTCACCATTAAATTCATTTTTCTGTGCTATGAAAGGTGCTTTCTCCACAAGTTGTGTGTTAATGTCACAACTCTTTAAAAAATTTCCACATTACAATTTATGTCATTATTTACATTAAAGGTTTCACACCATTTTGTTTTTTTATACTGGCTTAATAACAAAGAATTTTATTATGTGTATGCCCTGGAAGAACTTATTTCCATATAGTGTAAGAGAAACTAGGAAATGGTGTAATAAATATGTACACAACAAGGTTTCTTTCTGAGAGTAATGTAAACAATGAAACTAGTGTAGACTCTGTTTTTCCAGAAAGTAGCAGCTTCTCCTCTCTTCATTTTGAAAACCTTATAGATGCTTATCTGTTACACCCACTTTCTACACCTCCTATAAAGATTACAGAATAAAACATTTTGCCCTTAACAATGAAAGTATAAGCCCCATACAAAGAAAATGTAGGGCTTATTTAAAACATATTGCTATAGCTAAATAACCATTATTTTATAGCTATGAAAACTCAAGAGATTTAAACCAAAGAGAATTTTGAAAAAAAAAAAAACCTTCCATGTTAACATAGAAAATTTAAAATGTTGGTATGACTTGCTTTTTTTTTATTTGCAAGGATAGTAGAGGTTGAGAATAAGAATTTGTGAGTCAAGCAGAATCACAAAAGCTTGGGAATTGAGTTTGTCTTGGAGAACTCTAAGCACTTAAAATAAATGCTTAATCACTTAGCTTCTTGTCTGCCTTGCTTTCTCTCCAAAACAAATGGTATTTACTCCAGAGATGAACAGCTGTGTTTATGAAATATGTATTAAGTATTTCTCGGGTTGGAATTATTTCAAATCAAATAATATTGTGACAATATCTGTTGAACCAGTAGTCCTCAGAAATGAGGCAGGAGCTATTGATTGCTTTATCTCTATGCTCTAAGAGTAGGATTCATAGTGGAAAGTGAGCTTTCTTTTATTAATTTATGGAAATAGCTGAAATATTACTACATCTTGGATGTTGAATATCCCCCAAAGGTCTCGTGGGAAACTTTCATCTTGAGAGTGAGTGACCTGCTGGGTGGTGGAAGGGCTTTTAGAGGGTGGGGCCTGATAGGAGACTTTTAACCATTGTGAACATACTCTGCAAAGGGTTTATGGGACCCTTGCCTCTCTCTTCTTTTTGTTTTCTGGCTTGAGAAATGAGCAATTTGCTCCAACAAACACTCTTATTCTGAAATGCTTCCCTTGCCAAAGGTACAAAGCCAAGATGTCACGTGATCTTAGACCAGAAGTTGCAAAAACATGAGCCAAAAATAAATCTTTACTCTTTATAAGCAAACTCTCTGAGACATTAGCTTACAGTGATTGGTTGGAAGCTAAATTATACAGATATCCTTAACTTATTCCAGACAAAACAATCTGAAGGTATTCATTAAGCTAAGGGAATAACAAAACTCCACCTAGCACTTCACTTATTGGTGGGAAGGATTCCATGTTGAAAGGTTTGTTATGAAAATAGAAATAGGGATAAACAGGAATTAGACTACAGACAAAAGCCCAAAAAATTTATCATAAGCAACAATCAGAAATAGGTATATCTCTAGCTATAGCATTTCTGAGCATGGCTGGAAGTAGCCCTCATGGTCAAGTTGGAATCACTGAAGCACCTCGCGAGATAAGGGCAGAAAATAACAGAAAAGAGCATCAACACATGACCATCTCATCTCACTGGGGCTTTCTTGCTGTCAGGATGCATATTCAGTCCTGAGAAATAGATGCCTAGTTTGTGTATAACAATTACAGCAAGAAAGAGAAGTTACTCAAAATGGACCATTTGAAAAGATGTTCTTTGAGGAGAATCATTTACAGAGCCTTAGGTAGGGTTAAGGAAGCCATCAGGAATAGTGTGAAGCTCCATAGCTAATACTCATTGGAAAGTTTCATTATCTCAAGTGGATGAAGCAGTTATCATGGAGGGAGACCACCTTGTACATAGGAATCCCTAGCGTTGAATATAAATGTGAAGTCAAACTAGGATGATCCAGGACAAGACAATACTTCCATCTGACTTCCCCCTGTCCTACAGTCTCCTAAGAATGTCTTCCATTGGCTGTGCTCAACTTGACGCAGAGGACACACGATCCTTTTGATGTAACACCTCAAAGTCAATGTGGAAGGAGGGGAGGAGCTAGACAGTAGATTTAGATGGGTGGTGATTGGAAGATAGCCAGTGTAGGTTCTCTCTGCACGGATCTTTTAGGCTATTTCAGTGCTTCCTAAGCAGGATGGATGTACGCCCTTAGAGGACAGTGGACATTGTCTGGTAACGTGCTTTATTTGCTTCTGGTTTCTGGTGTGTAGAGGTGAGTAGAAGTCAAGGACGCTCATAAACATCATTCACAGCTCAACAGCCTCTTCCTAACAAAGGACCAAGAGTGAAGAAGCTGATAAAATATTTTAGTGTAGAAAAAATATTCACGCATGGTTATAAAAGTCAAACTCTATAGAATCTTATGCACAAAGGGTACTCGGAAGATACAAGGTCAGAAGATTAGATTGAGGCTGAAAGAAGTGACCAGAGTAAGCAGATCAAGAAAGAAGACGGAAAGAGTGGTCCAGACAGAAGAATTGCCACCTGCAAACATCTGAGACAACAAATGGAAGTGATGCCCTCAAGGCTGAGAAGGTTGGCAAGTGGACAGAATGTGGACAAGGGAAGAAGTGCCTGTACCAGCTAGCACTCTGGAGCATTTGAGTTCAGTGTTGTTTAGCTCACATAGGAATAGCCCAGATGAGTAGGAGCCAATGGAATGGATGAGCAGTCAGCAAACTCTGATGGTTGTTAGCATTTCACCCAGGCCAAGACAGCAAGAAGAGAGTGAGAACTAGCTGGTTGCCCTTCCACAGGAGGCAACAAAACTTCGTAAACAAAGGTACTCAGTCTCTGGACTCAAAATTTTGGGGTACAAATCCTATCTGTTACTGATTATCTGTGTGACTGTGAACAATGTGAAGTTTCTGGCTCTGTTTCCTCATCTGTAAATTAGGGATAAGGATGGTATACTACTTATCGTTTAGTGAGAAAGTAAGATAAGTTAAAAATGGAAAGAATGCCAGAACAGTATCTGGCACATATTAAACACATAATTAACAGCATTGGTTATTGTTACCATTTTTCTTGTATTGTTTTAAAGAACTTAGTAAATTACTCCCTGTTGCCAAATTTGCTGGCTGCCTAATTTTGTAAGTGAATTTTTATTTGAATACAGCCATACTTATTTGTTTCATGTCTATGGTGAACTCTCACATTATAAAGTCGGAAATAAATTATTGGAAAGGCAACAGTGAGGCTCACAATGTGGAAAATGTTTACTAACTGAATATTTACAGAACAAATTTGCAAACCCCTGTTTAAGTATGACTTGCCCTGTTGACCTTAGCCAATATGGCTTCCTCTAGCAGTTCACTTGATATAACATTATAATGATTTTATTTAGAAATTTCACTTCCTCAAACTGATCTTTTTATTCTAAACTGCTAGCGTTTCTACTCTCTTTTCTAATCTACTTCCATGAGAACTTCTTGTGGAAGCTTCATCACTAACTTCTCCAGTTCTTAGTTTTAAGAAGTACCCATCATCATCACACTATTATGGTTGCTTATCACTGTGCTGCTATAATTTATCTTTGACCTTCACAATTAGGCATTGGTCCAGGATGTTACCCTCTAGTTGTGGTGATCTGCTCCAGGTGGGATTACTCAGAGCCACACCACTTTCATTTGAAACCAGTCCTTGCACTTAAGTTCTAGAACAGTGTCTCCAGTTATGAAGAGCTCTCTGCAGACTACTTCTGCTGAACACAGTACACCAATTGTCTCATTGCACCTTCCCCAGTATCATCCACATTTTCTAAATTGGAATTCTGAGGCTCGTCACGTGGTACCTTGTCCAATGTTTGTCAGCTGATCAGATGCTTGAAACCAACTAATGGGATTAATGAACGGGTCCTACATGCCTAATCTCTCTGTGAGAGGGCATAGCCCTGAGCGCTGATCTCTATGTGTTCTGAGGTCAGAATGGAGCCAATCAGGCTGCATAGCCTCTGGATTGCACACAAGGAGGTTGTCCCAAATAGTTCAATCCTCCAGTGCACACAAGTCTAGGTTTCTGGGAAACTCTCTGGACTGTGAATTAAAGTGCCTGTAACACTAAGCATTCCCTCAAAACAAAGATCAGCTTTTACCTCAGCTAGACAGATTTTTCATATACTTTTGGGAAAAGTACCAACAGCTATCTAGTTTAGGTGAAAGCTAGAGCTTGGTGAATAAAATGGTTGTACTGGTCTGGATTGGGAATACACATGCATGTACATGTATGTACATATGTGTGTACATAGACCTAGACACACAGGTTTGAGGAGCCGAAAGCAGTGCTGGTTCTGATACTGCTTTGGAGTCATGTTGAAGACAGCCGCATTGAAACATTTCCTCTCTGCTGGAGAACCACATGCATTGCTCTGTGGAGAGGAATTCATTCACACTAGTCAAATAGATGGGACTGAACCTTCCCGCTTCAGCTTCCTGGCAATGGCTATTGACGGGGTTGTAGAAGATGCTTCTTGAAAGGCCACTGATACTTGCAGTTTACCTTTCTAGGACCAGGAAACCACGGTAACAGATTTTTTATTTTAGGCACGAAGATGAAGTAGTTAGTTCAGGAACTTTTTCTGTTCAGATGGTGGTTTCTGTTCAGTCATGTCAAGGAGTGCTGAGTTCAAGCACAAGCAATCGATAGAAATAAGATGGGTTTATCTAGCAGGTCACTTAGTAAAATGAGAGGAGAAAGCGCAGGATGTGGCCCCTCCTTTAGGACTGTCACAGCACGTGCTCATCTCTAAGGTAAGCAAAGAACTGTCAGGTATGGAATGGAATATACAGGCAGTGAGAGGAAAAGAAATCAGAGACTGTTTAATAATTGGCAAAGTTTAAATTTTATGTTGAAAAGGTAACAGAGACAAATGGAGTGTACATTCAACCTGGTGAGTGGTGGCAAGTAAATCTGTTATTATCCTTTTGAATCCAGATAAGGTTTCTCCAAACAGACACTGACGTTTTCTTTGTTGTTAACTTATTCGCCAACGAGAGCAGGCTTTAGGCATTTCCTTGATTCAGGTTACATTTTCTTTTAGTATTAGAATCTCCTTATATTATTGTTTTGCATTCTTGTGTTCTAGCTCTTTTTTCAGCTTTTGAAAGTTTAAAATCCTGCATAGGCAGAGGTTTTGCCTATTAAGTTTCTGTCATGGGCAAAGCCTTGAAACCTCAGGGATATCCAATTCAGTCAGCTTGTTAGAGGTGAGCAGAAAGCTGTAAGATGACTTGTGAAGGCACTAAATGCAAGTTAAATCTTAAAATGAGCTACCAGAGAGGATGCCTTGTGATAGAATCCCTAAGACCTTTAGAGCCCACTAGGTTCCCATAACTGACCGTACTGGAATGTATGGGTGTTGTGAGCTCACAAACATAGACACACATGCTTGTGTCTGTCCACAATGGCAGAATATACTGAATAACAATAAATTCACAAGGTAGAGTGGTTTAAACGGCAGTAACCAGCCAAGTATTGCTGTTTGTATTGACAGTCCTGGCTGAGGAAAAATGGGCTCATTTATTCTATTCTTAATTACTAATGTTAACTGTCAAAGCACACCTATCACACCAGGTAGTAAAGCTGTCTTTCTAGCTATCTATGTAAGCATAAATGTAGGTTATAGAATGACTACAAAGGGTAAAAACGTAGTTTTAGTGCTGGAGAGATAGGTTAAAGGTGCTTTCTTGCATAGATTTAGAGTCCTGCTTTCTATTCCCTAGTACTTAGTAAAGCCAGATGTACAAAGTGACACCCACTTCTGGAGTTGCCTTGCAGAGGCAGAAGGCCCTGGCACCCACATTCATTCTTTCTATCATAAATAAATAAATAATGATAAATGAATGAATAAATATTTTACAAAAGGCAGTTGGAAGAGGGCTGAGGGACCAGAGCTGAGAAGTGGACAGAAATGCAAGAGTCTGTATTGCTGAGTTAATAAAAGAAGCCTGCTGCAAGGGAGGTTGGAGGAACAGAGTCAGGCAGCAGGTCAGGGCTTACCTTTCGAAGCAAGGCCAATGTAGGGCAGAACAGGGTTCTGATGGATCACAGGTCCAGATAGGTGAACAGGTCCCTAGGGTTCAAACATTCTCCTGTCAAAAGAAGAGGAAGAAGAGTAGGAGATGCAGAAAAAAAAATTTATAACACATTATTATATCTGTTATATATCTATTATATATGTCTTTATATATTATATAGATATATAATATAGATATTAGATAGATATAAATATTATATCTATTATATATGTCTTTGTCTTTTGTATGTGATTCTTTAACTTTAAAATACTATTGTAAATCAATAAGGAAAGACTAAATTAAACAAATGAAAAAAGTAAGGGACATACTTGGTTTTTAATTTAAAGAAACTGAAATACTTTTACTTCCACATTGACAAAAAATAGCAACATATGTCATTGGTAAAGTTCTGGTGAATATAACAGTGTAAATAGGAATGAGTGTGGAGACACATTTGAAGCACAACTGAGAAAATTATCAAAAAATTTTAATTCATACAAAATTTATCAAGAAAGTCTTTAGGAACTAGTTTAATGGTTATATCTCATATTTTCAAGCAAAGGATATGTGTCTAACATTATTAGTAAAAAATGTAGAAATATTATAAAGTACCCATTGATAAGAAACATTGAAAAATCATGGTCTATACATATAATGGATACCTTGTGACCGTTTTGTTTATAAAAATCTGACTCCTTCATAGCACATGCTAATATGGAAGTTTTCCTAAGATACATTGTGAAGATATAAAAAAAAGTTGTAGAAGAGAGTACACAGCGCAGGGTAATATAAATAAAACATTTCATGAAAATGTACATGAAAACCTTTAAATAGTAGTTCCCTATGGTATGAAAGGATAATTATTTTTTTCTGATTTAATGTTTAGTTATTTTCCTACTTATATTTTCTACTTTAGTTTTAATTCTATAGCCCTGTGTAGAATAACTAAAAGATATCATGTCAAAATGGATAATCGGAGCCCTATTCTTCAGTGAAAATGTGAAAGCAACTCAACTCAATCTGTTGAAAGGATGTTATGTGAAGCATCTCTGGACAGATGATCATCCAACATCCACATTAGTTTCCCAGCCAGGAGCTGAAGGTTTCACCAAGATCTCCAGGTGAGCAGTGTGTTTGCCATTCTCACGCTTGTTCTCTTTTTAGGTAACGATTTCCAAATTCCACAAATTGGGTTTCAAGCACAATTGTGACTAAAAGATTAAATAGAAACAGTCTTATTTTTTTCTGATTATAGAAGGAAGAAGTCTGAACTTATCTTTCTCATTACCAAATTAACGTTTACATCTGGTAAGTATGAGGGGCTGCTGAGGTCCCCAGATGCCATCAGTTGCGACATGCTTGCCTGTGTTCCGCTAATAAACCTAGCTATTTGTTAACATTTTCATAACATTCACTAAGCATATGGTAGGTACTGGATTTACATGACATTTTGCTTAAGCTGTTTAAAGGTTGAGAGTTGTTTTTTTAAAGCAGCACTAATTCGTGGGAGTTGTAACATCCCCATGGTCTCACAGTTTCTGTTTCCTCTCTGCTGAGGCTTTCATTGAGTGTATAAGAAGCAGTCATTTATTGAAAACTCAATGCTACATACTTAGCATACACCCTGCTAGTAGACGTTGCCAGCACTTTTTTTGTGAAATGAAATGAAATCTGAATGCACTATGAAGGCTGTACCCTTCTCAATAGTTTTGCTCTCCACATCTACTTCAAAATTAGCTTCACCTGGATTCTAATCCATAACCTAAAAATATCCTGAGTTCAGATTTTGTTTTGTTCCTTCCTGTTTTTAATGAAGACAATAAAGCTACTGTATTTGGATTTTATTCTCTAAGGTCCTTTTATTAAACAAGCTTGGGTTGAATATTCCCAGTCTACAGAACTCTGCCTCTTTCTGCCTTTTGTCTTTCTCTGTTTTTCTGTCTCTTTCCTTTCTCTCACTTAAAAAATATTTATATATTGTTAATTAGTAGAAACACTGTATGAACGAGTCTTGTGTTGGTACCCTGTTTCCCTCCTCTCTGTCCCCAGTCCACTGAAGGTCCACCTCAATGGAATTGCTGGGACACTCAGTGGGATGCACAGCTATGACTTGTTGAGCAGTAGCCATTTTTTTTGAGGGAGGTGATGCCTCCAGATATTTCCCCATCATGGCTCTTACAATCTTTCCACAAAATTCCCCGAGCCATGTTGGGTGAGTTTTAAGTCTGTTTTACTGTTGAGCTATTAAGAGTCACTGGGTTTCTGCTTTGGGTTATTTTGCATATCCTCTGTGTCTATTTCCATTACTCTTGCATAGGTTGTCTGACTTGCTGTGGAAACAACACTCTTCCTCATCTCCCCACTTTTTTGTGGTTTCATTTGAGCCCTAGATGATGTGTTAGAAGTGATTCATCTCCTACCGTGGAGTCAGCCACCATCTCAGATTCTGCTGGTGGAATTGGGTTGTCCACAGTTCTTGCTGCGTTCTGAAAAATATAAACAGAATCTCCAACAGAGAATGAGGTCAGTATAGGTTAAATGGGACAATCATTGTTAATTTGATGAGATTTTAATAGGTGTAGCCTCTCTGTAGGACCAAGATTAGTGGGGGCTTCCCCTTGGTGTTCTAGTTCTTGGTCTCCATAAGAATTTGCCTTGGATCATAGTTCCAGCTAAGCATTCCTAGACACTGAGCTGATCTCTTAGCCAATCACAGAGCCATTGATTACCCACCTAGGTTAAGTGCCACTATTACACAGGTGAGTACTTCTTGCCTTTCTGATCTTTCCTTATTGCAGTGTCCTCTGCATTCTCAGATCATTGGTTGCTGTTGTATAGCCATGACCCAGGATTTCTCTGATTATCATTGGCCAATTTCCCTTGTCATCTCGTGTAATACCTTCCAGCTTTATACAGGCCAACCATATGGGAGCTGGCTTCCTTTCTGGATTCAGCAGGGTCTCTCAATATTGTGTGAAAACAGCCTGTGATGTTTTCAGAAATAAGGTCTTATTTTGCTTGGGGCCAGTAATCAGGATCTTTGACATAAGCATGTCTTGTTTTAGGGACCTCTTAAGTCTCTTTGAGCAACAGCTCATTGTGGAAAAAAACAATTTCTAAGACTGGGAGTTATAGGCCAAAGCCATCTACCTCAAGAGCTTACTGTTCAAAAGTAAGGATTCTGTGGTATTGATTCATTATGGATTTAGTTTTGTGTTTGTATCCCCCTGCCCTCCATCCCCCACTCCAATCCCTTTCATCCTCCTTGTCAGTTTGATGTCAGTGTCATGTCAGGTTTGTTACTATTCAAGCTTAACTTTGATTAGAACTACAGATGAGGGAGAATATGCAACATTTGACTATCTCTTCTTGTGTGAATTCCCTGAGTATGATCTTCCTGCAAACTTCATTACACGGTTTTTCCTTACTGCTGAGTAGAATTACATGGTGTGTATCTACCACAACTTTGATACTCACTCATACATAGATGGGCACTTGGGTTGATTCCAATTCTTAGCTATTGTGAATTGATTAGCTATAAACATGGTTGAACATGTTGACTCCAGGAGCCTTGAGGGTAGATGCCCAGTAGAGGATTATCTGGGTCTGTTGGTAGCTTTATTTTCATCTTTTTCAGGAACTTCCACACTGCTTTCCATAGTGGTTGTACCAATTTGCATTCCCATCAGCAGTGAATGAGGATTCCTTTTTCCCCACATCCTTGCCAACATCTATTGTTGGTAGATTTTTTTTTAAATAATTGCCATTATAACTTGAGTAAGATGGAATCTCATTGTTGTTTTGATTTGCATTTCCTTGATCATTAAGGACATTGAACATTTTTTTAAATGGGAATTGGCCATTTGTATTTCCTCTTCTGTGAATTCCCTATTGAGTTCACTGCTTCATTTTTTGAGTGGGTGTCTGATTTTTATTTAATTTTTTGAGTTCTTTGTAGGTTCTAGATATTAGTTCTCTGTCCATGGTGTAGCTGGCAAATATTTTTTCCCAATCTGTTGGTGATCTGCTTTGTGTATGGCATGCTTGTCTATCGAGAAGCTTTTTAGCTTGATGAGGTCCCATTGGTTGAGTGATTGTTGAATTTCCTGAGCGATTAGAGTTTGTTCAAGAAGTGTTTCCCCACTCCTATATTGTGAAGTGTTCCACCTATTTTTCTTATAGGTTTTTAAGGGTTTGTGGTCTTAATCCATTTGTAGATGACTTTTGTGCACAGTGAGAAGAGTGGTTCTAGAAACATAAACATCTCATTTTAATTAAACCTTATAGAATGTAGCAATCATATCTATATTCTTTATGCAGAAACTGATATATAGCCATTTTCACACAAAAAATTCTGTCTTTATAAAAAGCAGCTAAAAACTAATGCACTAACTATGTTCTGGAACCTGGCTCCAATAATTTTTTTTAAAGCCGTCTATTAAAAGCAAAAATGGCTTTATTGTTAGAACTGAGTCTGTTATTATTCATTTTTTTCTCTTCATAATGGCAATTCTTTTAAGAGTGAGTTAGGTTCATGCAGAGTTTTGTGACTGAAGTGGGAATGAACAAGAAACAAGGTGTTGAGGTAGATGCTGGGCAGAGTTTAAAGAGCATTTTTCTATTTTGCTTTTACTTTTTCATAAATTAGATCTTTTGCTAACAGCCTGAGCAAAGATAACAAATATTAAATGTTATTTGAATAAATATATATTTCATCATCACAAAAAAGGCAGGCAAGCAACCACAAGGTACTTCCCTAAACTTCAGAAGAGGCATGTGGCTTCCATGATTAGAGTTCCATGTTTAGAGTTCTCCATTCTATGTATTTTGTGAGAATGTCGAATGAGGAGTTAAACAAAAATAAGAATAAAACCAGTAGCAAAACTTCTAGGGGAAAAAGAATTGTGGATATAAGAGCAGCAGTAATAGCCAATTTTTAGGATTTAAAAACTTATATTCTTATTTAGTATGTGTATGAAATGTAAGTAAGAGTGTGTGCATGCAGGTGTGTGGGTGCAGCTGTACACACGTGGAGGTTAGAAGATAACTTTTGGGTCAGTTCTTGCCTTCTACTTGCTTTGAAGTAGGGTCGCCTTTTCCTTATACTACCTGCAAGCATCTGGGATTTTTCACTTTTCTCCACCTCCCTCGTAACAATCAAGTATACAGGGATTAGACAAGCCCACTACAACTTTTAGCTCTTCCATGGTGTTGGAGGATCCCAATCAGGTGCTCAGAGTTGTAAGGCAAATGCTTTATCCACTGAGTCCCAAGAATTACTTTTCACACTTGGAGAAAATATTCACATTTCACCCTTTCCAGATCATATGTATCTAAAACTGATTGGATCGGTTTTGTTTCGGAATTCAGGTTTGTGTCTCTGTGTGTATTTGTGTGTGTGGTGTGTTTATCTATTTTACAAAGTTGATACAGGATACACACAGATGTACACATTCATTTTATGTCATGTAATGGCCTCAATGGAGTAAAAGGTAACTTCCCATGACACAAAATGTCTATAGTGAAAAATATAGATACATAATAAAATTAAAATAGAAAATATTCATTTCCTGTAGGATAAACAGACTGCAAATAGTTTCCTCTTGCTTCAGTTGTCCTCTGACTTGGAGAAGTAGCATCACTAGTGAATCTCAGCTCAAGAACACAGCAGATAAGTATCATGCCACCAAATATGTAATCTTTCTATTTTGGCAGAATTTGTTGTTCCTGAAGCTTGGAAAATACACGGGAATAGAAAGTTACAGGAGCTGTTTTGAACTTTGGATTCTGCTTGTATGAAAAGTTGGGCCTCAAGCATCACAATGAGTTAGTGAACTTGAGAGAATAGAACTTTGACCTTGAGCCATTAGTGATCTTCACCCTTGTTACTACCCATCTGACATTTTTAGAAACTCTCAGTGGCTTAAAATGATGACTGACTCTAATGAGTGATGTTGAATTGGATGTTTCTACTGACCTCATTGATTAAAAGACACCAGCTACATGACAAAATTTCATCATTAATTGTCTTAAAATTTTAGCACAGAGAAACAGCTTAATAAGCTGAAAATGAGTATGGATGGAAATAGGCTCTTGAAGAGAGGAAAAAGGAAAAAGCACATGCCCTTGTAGCTCTGTAAACTTTATTTTCCCTTGATAGTTTTAATATATTGAATATGACTTTCTGATAATGAAGAAACATATTGAACTGCAGTTGAAATTGTTGTTCAGAACACAGAGTGCTTTTAAGACACAAGGGAAAAAGAGAAACTTGGAAAGCGCCTTCTGCCCAACTGACAGAGATTCTGAACTTTGTCAAGAAAACCTGCCTCCCGCATCCTACCTGTCCCCCAACCTTCTTTTCTTGCACAGATGTGCTAGAAATACAAAGTAGACTGCCTTTTAGTCTTTCTTTACAACAGTTACTTCCTCAAATCAACCCTTTATCTTCTCCACCCTCCCTACTCATGACAGCCTGGTCTGTTTGTTTATGGGGTCTTTGGTATCTTCAAACTTAGTTTGGTTACAATCAAAGTTTTCCAGGTATTTATCTCCCAACTCTCCTGCATCTTTCTTAAATATCTGCATTAATGTCTGTATTAAAACTAAACAAATTGGAGTCCAAGTAGATTCCACTTCCATTTCTACCCTCCTTGCAAAGAGGCAGCTGGGAGAATAGCAAGAACTTTCAACAGAAGCAGAAACTTTTGGCCTGACTTTTCCACTTACCAGTTGCCTAATTATGGCCAAGCTGCATCACTACCTTGGAGTTGAAATTTCTTCTCTGCTGAAATAGATGATCATTGAGGTAAAGGATTCCCAGTCTTGCTTAACTTTAAAAGCTTATGTTAGGCTCTGATATTCTGTTTTCAGCAAAGCTTGTCATCTTAGCCACAGAGGCTACTCTTTCTGTGAAGGAACAAAGCAGACTGATGACTTTCTTTCCCTATCAAACTATTATCTCTGCACTGCTTAAAAAGAGCTACTGGACCCTTCTCCGTCAGCATTTTCCCCAGATTCATTAAATAAAGAGTATTTGTACATGTGCTCAAAGTGAAAGGATAGTAGACAAGAGATTGTGTGTATGTTTTTCTTAAACCAGATGCAATATGGTTTACATGTTTCAGGCTTATACTTGAGGACTTGTTCAAAAGAGTTATTTATCTAGCAAGAATAACCCAATGGGAAACCACATTCACATAAATGTTTTCAAAAAATATTTCTTGCTTCTCGGCTCCTAATAGCACAATTGTTTCACTGATTCTTCCTACAAGAGTAGTTACTGACAGTTGGTGGGCCTATCCTTAAAAAATAAAAGGGTGAAGGGAAAAAATTATAAAAATATATTGTTCTCTGGAATTATGACAATACTGTGCAGTAATCAACAGTTCAAGATCTGATATTTGTGGATTTATCTCTTTCTGTTTGCTTCCCTGCCTTGTCCATGCATAGGACTTTGGAGGAAAATGTACATGTCAACTACAAATTTAAAAGTTGGTACTTTTTACAATATTCAATTATATAATTTTATTAATATAATTTTAAACAAAATGGATAGATGGTCCTTATATAAATCAGTTAAGATAGCACTATTATTTGTCTTCATTTATTATATGTCATCTAGAAGAGTCATATATATGTAATAGATTATAAAAAGAATATTCCCAATCAAGAAATATAGGAAAAGATAAAATTTCTTCTGTTGAATAAATTCAGGAAAGAGCACACTGAACATGAGTTACAGAGAAGACATAGGCAAAAGAAAGGAACATAATCACAGCCAATTAATAAATGAATAAAGCCAGAAGTAAAGCCCAATGCCATTTTAAATATCTGAATAATTAGTCTCAAAACAGCTAACACAGCCTAAAAGCTTAGAGTTTGAGACAAAGCAAAATCACAGTTTGGCAACTGCAGGAACATGTTGAAATAGGGAATTTGTGTTTAGGGAAAAATAATCCACAGGATTTAGTGTTTAGAATTTTCCCCTTTAGAAAGTTCATTAATCTCTGCAGGACTCTATTTTTCAGTCCATGAAATGGGATTTTTGTCAATTATTGCACATGAGATTTGAAATAAGAATGTAAATCTTTTAGAAATACAAAGAAAAAAGTATTGGAAGTATGGTCATTTCTTTTTAACTTTTTACTGATTTAAAAAAAGTGTTCATCACCCTCCCCAGGTCTGAGACGAAATCCTGTTGCTGAAGAAATCGCAGAATACCATCGATCTTCATCGAGAGTCCCAGCGAGGTCTGGAATGGTAACCAACCCCCAGATGGCAGTTAATGAAGGGCTGGAGGGCAATGCACAAGCTGCCAGGGGAAGCTGATTTGCGATAACTGGAGTAAACAGACCATTGGCATGAAACATAGTCTGCGGCCATGAATAGGCTGGATACAGTTCCTACTGGGAGAGAACAGCAAACCAAGAAAGGAGCAATTATGCAATGAAGGAGCCTGGGCCTGGGGGAGGCAATCAACAGCCATTAAATTCGGCCAAATATTCCACTCAGTGAGGGGGAACCTTTGATTGGAAATGGGGA